>CAUYPK010056646.1:0-32410 GCA_963574355.1 Loris lydekkerianus | reverse complement strand
GATCTGTTGGCATAAAAGTAGCACTTCTCCTGTAAAAATAAACAGATGCCTCCCTTTTTGGCAGTTAATAGGACTAATCCCCTTCTTGTTGGGGCAAGTATTTAAAGTCTCTTGCCAAAACCCAAATGGTTTTTTTTTTTTTTTTTAATTTTTTTTATAGATAAAAATATGCACCATAGATGTGGCCCAACCCATTACCCTCCCTCCCGCTAAACCTCCCCCCTCCCTTCCCCTTCCTTGTCCCTTTCCCCATAGTCTTGTGGTATAGTTGGGTTATAGCCTTCATGTGAAGGCTATAGTTTAGCTTCATAGTAGGGCTTTCCTGATGATAATAAGCTGAGTCTGGCTGATGTGTACCTGTGTGGAACCTCTTTTCTTTTCCCCTCTGGGGAAGAGAGGGTCCCTGTGTTCTCTCTACACCTCTATCCAGCAGGAATGAGTAATATCCCTAGGATTAAGAAATTCTTAGCACCAGGCAGCAAGAAGAGCCCATCCCCTGATGCCAATGATGTGAAAATGGCCTCCCAGATCTTTCTATTATAGAGCTGGTGCTTATTTGTACCTGGGCGTTGGTTGGCCTCTGTGGAACGCTGAGTCCCTAAGCCCTATAATCAATGCCACATTCTAGTGGTCCCTGGTCCTATGAATAGTTACTTCCTAACTAAGTACATTTCAAGGGCGCTTTCTCTACTCAGAATCTTAATTTTCTCTGAGTAATTGGGAGCAAGGTCAGGCCGGTTTTTAAAGTTAGACCCTTAATCTGACAAGCTATTTCCAGTTCCTATGACTAGTCTATCCTGCTGTGGAGGAGGGGGAGAACTTTGGTTCTCTTCTGATTTTCTTTCTTCTCTCTTTTTTAGGAGGTGAAATGGGGTTATTTGGAATAAGTCAAATACTGAGCAGGATTGTACAGTTTCACCCGAAAATTTGCTAGGCATGCTTTTTTTTTTTTTTTTTTGCTTTAACCCAGATGCTGTATCAAAAACTAAGGGGTTCTCAGCAATCTGTGTTTTAACAATCCCTCCAGGCCAAAGATAGAGAAGCATTGTCCTAAGTAGGAGGGAATAAAATTAAGGGTCATTTCCGAATAGGGGACACTGATACAAGTTACTGGGCTAGAACTAGGCTGAGGGTTGTACGTTACAAGTCGGTATAAATCTGCAGGCTCTGCACCTGCTCTTTGAGGCTCTGGAGATGTCCCTGGTCTACCTATATACTCAGTGGAAAGAAAAGGAGGGAAAAGGGAGGGGAGAAGATGGAGATGGCTTGAGTATGACCAGTTAGGTTATAAGCGGAACAGACAAGTGACAAGGTTGTAAAGTGTAAATATATACATTAGAAATATTTCTGAACGATGAGCCTTCTTCTTGTGTCTGTGACTTTGATATTTCTTCAGCAATTGAGTTTTAATTTTCATAAATGTTTAAGTCATTTTACTGTTTTGTTTCAGTTTTGATGTTCAAAGGTGGTAAGAATCTTTTTTTTTTTTTTTTTAGCAACTATTGTTCTGCATGTGTTAATTTCGTAATTCAACATTTGTAACACATTTTGGGTTTTCTTTATTTGTAGTTAAGAATACTCTTGTTTACCTATTTAGGCTTTTAGAGATGGGCCTTTCTAACTTCTCTTAGTGGGAAATGGGAAATCTCTTTTTATCCTTAACATCTAGCTCAACTACAAGGGGGTGGTTCTTTTCCTTTTCATATTTGTGGGTATGTATGTATAAAATATAATTTTACCCAGGATAAAATTAAGAAATTGGGGCATGCCATGTTTAGCACACACAAAAAAGTGCAGGATGCTTAGTTCCATTTGTCTCAGGTAAACAATTTTTTTCCAGTGGTATAAGTGCATTCTATGTGGTATGGGGGACATACTTGTACCAAAAATGTATTCGTTGTTTATCTGAGATTTAATTGTAACAGGCATCCTATCTTTTGCTGACAACCCTGAATGGATAGTAACTCTATAATTATAACATCTAAGCATTATAGTCTTTCAAAATTGTCCTAGCTATTAACGAAAAGTTTCTTGAAAGAATTACCATCTTGGGTAAGATTGGTTGTGGGGCTACATGCAGTTTTAAGCACCTTGGAGCAAATGTCACCTTTTTCACTTTTTTCAAGAACTCACATTGGAGTGCAGTGAATGTGAGTGAGACTCACAGAGATGATCTTGAAGATAGTCTACCTTTTTTTACAATATAATTTTGGATTAGGTTTTGCAGGCACTTTTAAAATAAGTAACATAAAAGTCACGATCTTAACTATTTTAAAATGTGCAGTTCAGCGGCATTAAGTACATTCACGTTGCCGTGTCAACCCTCATTGTCAGAACTCATCTTGCAAAACGATGTGGCTCTGACTTAATGACTGTGACTCTGTACCCGTCACACAATAACGTCCCATTTCCATCCTTGATTCCAGCTCTTGGCAGCCCCATTTACTTTATCTTTATAAATTTGACTATTCTAGGTATTTCACGTAAGTGGAATCATACAATAATTCTCCATTTGTAACCCACTTACTTCACTTTGCATAATGTATTCAGGGTTCACCCATGCTTAGCATTAAATAATGGCCAGCATGGTGGCTCATGCCTGTAATCCTAGCACTCTGTGAGGCCGAGGCAGGTGGATTGTAGATTTCTTTAAATAGTAATATACTTAAATACATTTTTACAGTGTTTTGTGTCCTCCAGCAGTCCTCAAGGAAAAAAAAAAGTCTTTTTTTTTTTTCTTTTTTTCAGTTTTTGGCCGGGCCTGGGTTTGAACCAGCCACCACTGGCATATAGGCTGGCACCATACTCCTTTGAGCCACAGGTGCTGCCCAAGGAGACAGTATTCTCTATCAATGAGGTGACAGAGGCTTGGCACTGTTACATTCCTTCTACACGATCTGAGAACTTGATGGCTCTGGGAGAGCAGTGGGGTAATTGTAGGCAATATTCTCATTCTTTCCACTGAGATGTACTGACAATTCTGGATAGAAAGCACTTTGTGTGCCTGTTTTGTAACATGATCCTGTAAAAATTTATAATTGATTCTGTGGTTGTCTTAAGGCTAGCTCTTTTTAAAGTAAGTTGCATATGGATATAAAAGTAATTTAAATAACTCATATTTTACACTTCTTACATTCTTGTTAATCAACATTTGGCATCTCTGGTCCTAAAAATACAGTAGAACCTCCATAGTTGACCACCTCCCAATACTGACCACCTCCTTAAGCTGATCTAATTTTCATAGACCAGACATGTACCACATGTATGTACCAGTCCAGTAGGCCTCGTTCCTTATGGTGACCACTTCTGTGCGTTGACTAGTTTGTTACAGTCCCTCAAGTGGTCAGCTTACAGAGGTTCTCCTGTATTTCCACTTCACTTCAGAACTTCGTGATTTAATTGTGCGTTATCGTACATGATATGAAGCAAATATCTATGCAACACCTTTGGAAAATAATTTGTAGGAACTTATTCAATGGAAGTGATTCGAATTTTGAGTTTTGTACTTTTAAATGGATCCTGGGTGGGTTCCTTTTAGATTTTATTTCTGTCTTAACTCATGAGCATTCTGCTAACCATTTTGGCCTGCAGCGGTTTCTTTTGAGCTAATTTATTCTGGTTTCTCTGCGCTTTGAGACTTTAAATGGCTAACTTTGCATGAAACAAGCTTACCCTAGGACCATCTGGTATACCAAGGTGACCTATTCTCCACTCATTTGATTAAATGTTTCTTTGTGGAACTTACTCTATCTTTGTAGACATATAGATATCTTTATCTGGTGTAATATTTTATGTCTTGAATTTAAGACAAGGTCATTGCCTTTAAGTTTTTGTCTCCTTGTTTCACAGAATGTGATAGCTGTCATTTCAAGCACAATTATAAAATCATGCTGTGATAGGCCAGGCACAGCAGCTCAAACCTGTGATCCTAGCACTGAGGCAGGGGGATTGCTTGAGCTCAGGAGTTCAAGACCAACCTGAGCAGGAGTTTCTACTAAAAATAGGAAAAAACTAGTCTGGTGTCGTGGCAAGCTCCTGTAGTCCCAGCTGCTTGGGAGGCTGAGGCAAGAATTGGAGGTTAGTGTGAGCTGTGATGATGCCACGGCACTTTACCCAGGGCAACAGAGAGAGACTCCATCTCAAAAATAAAAAAAATCATGCTGTAGTAAAACCTCATTTATACTTTGTCTTAAATTGATAGTATTAGTGCCAGAAATTTGACACTCAGCTCTTCTTTGTTAACCTGAAACATGTAGGTTAGAAATTCTTGGAAGTACTAGATTGGATTTGGGGCTGAGTTGGCACCAGGATTTGTGCTGTCTCACATGTCCTGTTTCTGCCTTCCTCCCCGACAGTGCCAGTGGGAGGCCACGTGGGTGGTAAATGTTAGACTGTACTTAGGTTCTCAGGAAGGCTGTTTGTTTCGCCTTGTGAGACAGGCAGGATGAGCTAAGCGGAAGAGTGCTGCATTATTAGATAGGTGACCGGAGATGCATTTGATTTTTGAGTACGCCTCTTCATCTTTTCTCATTTCTTTTTCTTATTTTAAATAGTAGGATCTGCTCTGTTCTAACTACCTCACTGTTTATTGTAGCAAGAATTAATAAGATATGATTAACAGAGGATCATTAAGAAAGTCACAAGCCCTATATAGAAATAATCTTGTTATGTATCAATTTAGAGAAGTGGATTAATGTGTTACCTACTGAAGATGAAAGAATGAAAATAATTTACTTTGAATTGTATTTTCCCAACTTTGAAGTTGGTTTAACATATTTTACCAAAATAGGTATATTTTGGTCCAGTTGCTTATGACACAAAAATATAATTATTAAGACAACAAGGAAAGGCATTTTTAATTCCTTGCAATTCCTAATTGCAAAGAAAGGAATTTTTAATATAAAAGATGTCTTCTTGTGTTAGGAGACTAGGAGAAGCTGCCTCAAATCTCTCTCTCCAACTAACAGAGATCATAGGCTTTCAAAGGAGGATCCACGTGCCTTGGCATCAGAAAACCTGCCCAGGGGCCTTCAGAGACTCAGCTCCTTTGCCTTGCAGAAGAGCCACTGTTTCTGGGAAACTCAAAAGGCCAAGAAGTTAAGGGAGAGAATTGTTAAAAACAAAACAAAACAAAACAAAAAAAACATACTGGGGTTATTGAAGTTTGTTCATGGAACTGGTTATAATTCGAGCATTTTAACCCCATAGTAGAGTAGGAAGAAGTGCTATTATCAGATCTATTTTGTGACTAAGAGAATTAAGGGTTCTGGTGCCCTCACTGAAGTCCTAGGGTCCAGAGATTCAGGGTGGAGACTCAGGGGCTGGACAACTGTCACTACCTCTGGTTTTCTTCATGCTCCTAAATATGTGTACAGAAGTTTATAGTCTTGGACACAGCTGATGCACCATGGTATCCTATTGTCCATTTTCATCTGAGCCTTGTACCACAGGTCAAGGTAGAAGTGCGTGGGTTGAAGCAAGAGGCAGGGGCTTGGGGACCCTTTCTATTATCCAGTAGCTTCATCCAGGAGCCACATGAGTGGAATTTTTTCCTTATGACTGTTCTATGAGATTTAGTAGCCTCTTTCCCCACATAATGCTTGTGCTAACTTCCTGAATCAGAATTTTAAAGTTCCAGTGGTCAAGAATATATCCACAGGGAATGGTTAACGTCAGCAATCTGATGGGGAAAGGGTGTGCTGCTTGCATATGGAACACATTATTGTTATGGGGGTGTGACAGGAGGGGAGGGGACAGGTAGTCTTGGTATGATGACAAACTATTACATGGTTTGACTTATTTCCCCACGCGGTTTGTTCTTCAGGTCTTCTGAAGGACCTTATGTAAGGCATATTTGTATAGCTCACAAGGCCCTTCACGGATGTTCTGTCAAAATCCAGGTAACTAAATGAGTAAAACAGGACAATCACAGCATGGTTTAATAGTTTCTCTTAAAGGCCGGTTGAGTAGTGGACTGTACTTTAAAAATATTCATTCAGCAAACATTTTTTGAGCACCAACTATGTGCTAGTCATGTTTCTAGAGAGTCATGATGATGTAGTGAACAAAATAGGTTCCTATCCACGTGAAGCCTGCATTTGTATTTCAGTTTATGAAACACTGATATTAACATTTACTAGGAATTAATTGGTAAATGTGTTCTAATTAAAAGTTCATGAGAAAACTGTTAGTACACTTTTTATATATTTATCTTAAGGAATAATTCAGAGTACATGTTATGAAGAGACTGACAGTAAGGAATGTGTGTATACACACACATTTACCAGTAAGATTGTTAGGGTTAGGTTCTAGGGATCATACACGCTTGCTTTATATATTTGGGTAGTCTCGCTTTACCACCCAGGCTAAGTGTCAGGTCCCTAGCCTCACTGACAGCAACCTCAAACTCCTGGACTTACATGATCCTTCTGCTTCAGCCTCTGGAATAGCTGGGACTACAGGTGCATACTACCAGGCCTGCCTAATTTTTCTATTATTAGAGACAGGGTCTCACTTTGCTCAGGCTGGTCTCAAACTCCTGAGATTAAGGGATCCTCATTTCAGCCTCCCAGAGTGCTAGTATTGTAGGTATTAGCTACCACACCTGGTCCGTGCAGGCTTCATTGTTTTTTTCAATTTTCTCCAGGATTTTGTGATTGGTGAAGAATAATTTACATGTTATACTTTTCTTTTGTCAGATATAGAGCAACCATATATTAATACCTTAGATCACAGCATATCCATGGGTCAACTGAAAACATGTATGCATTTTCTTTTCACTGCAGGGCAATCCCACAATTAAAATTGACTATACATGTAATTTCCATAATCCTTTATTTTTCTCAGAATCAACTCAAAAGACTAATAACAGTCATAGATAAACAGTATGTAGCAGTTACTCTTTGTTTATAACTTGTATTCTTTTAGGACATTTTCACTGGATAGATTTGAGATAGCTTCATTAGCCTTGGTTCCTACTCTTTACAGCCTGGTGGTGTAGCAGCTTAGAGGTAAGACTGGGGGCAGATGATCTGGTTCAACTTCCAGACTGATTTTGTTTGGAGGATAAAAGGGCACTCTGGTGTTACAGTCAGCTCAAATATTGAACTTAGAAGAAGTAATATTGCTTTTGAAGCCCGGCTGAGCCAGATGGAAGATGAGGGTGCCAGGGGCTCCCAGTGGGTGGCAGGTATCTGTCATTCCTGTTCATGTTTGTTTTGATATTCTTTCTTGCAACAACACCTGACAAATGGCTATTTCAGACTTTTTAGTCTGCAGTGAGCAGACTTTTATGTAGTGAGCAGGCCATTTCTGTGCTGGGAGTTTAGAATCCCCAAAGTTAAGAGACAATAGGAAAAAATGAAATAGTATGAAAATTAGCAGGATCTCCTTGGAGTTACCTGATGCCATAAATGAAGGTGTAGACTGGACAGGTGAAAACAATGAAGTTTTTATAGACTAAGGAAAAAGAGACTAGAAGGGTAAGTGTTTGAGTCCTTCTAAGCTGTATGCCTGGGCATGGTGCCTTTATATGGATTGGAAAGACTGCTTGAAGAGTGTTATCTTAGTAGAGGGAAAGGGCATGTCTAGAAACTATAGCAGTTTTTGTTTCTAGCTCTTGTTCTTTCACTTTATAAGAAATTATTTTTTGCTTTGTTTTATGATTAAGGATTAGAAGTATAGGTATATTATTTTTAGCAATATTTGCTTATATGTTTGCTTTTTTGGACAGGTGTATATAAAATTATAACTAAGGCACTGGTTACAGCTTCATCATTGACATTATTCCAGAAAAAACACCTTCCCTCTGTCTTCCCCATGTCTACCCTCAAGGATTTAGGCAAGATCATGCCTTGATTCCTGAGCTGACCTAATGCACTCACCATTCTACTGGTCTATAATGCACCCCCATCCTATTTCTGTCTAGGAGAACCTTCTGTTTTAGGGCCCAATAAAACTATCACCTCATCTGTGAAGTTTTCTTGGTTCTATGCCAGGGTGAGAATTATTTTTCCTTGACCCATTGGCATTTCCATCACAAACCTCAAAGTAACCCAACACAATCCAGAGCTGCTACAACGTGTTATCTCACTAGACGTGCAAGGAAACAAGAACATTTGATTATGTTCAGGAAATCTTTAGGCAGAAGGGAAATAATAGAAGCAACATGGATCATAGGAAAAAGTGAAGAGCACCAGAAATGGTAAATATGTAGATTGGTACAAATCTGATGACTGTGAATAACAGTAATTATAACTTGGCAGGCATTTTAATGTGTGGGGAAAATGACAGTATCTCTCACTTGATTGAAAGGAGAGATACTGCTGTTTGAAACCTCTTTGCGTCCCTGGTACCTGGAGCAATGCTGTGCATACGTAGATTCCAGTAAATATTTGACATATTCATACAGAGGTATGTATGTTCAAGAAATGTTTTAGTGCCTGTGTATGGTAGAGGCTTCAATGGATAGGTGAATAAAAGATGACTTCTGTCATGAAGCAGTTCAAAATTTAAAATATAAACACATATTGTCTAATTAGAAAAATAGGTTCCACAAGAGAGGCATAATCCAAGAGTCTGAGAGAAAGATCTGCATACCTGATGTAGCTACCTGCTTGCTTGCTTTTTCTATCTAGTTAACAAAACCTATCTCTATTTTTTTTTTTTTTTTTTTTTTTTTTTTAAAGTCCTCTATACATAGATCATGAATACATTTATGCCTTTGTGGGATTCAGTGTGTTGATTATTTGTACAAATTAGAGTGTTTATATCCTACTAACTGGCATAGCTTTCACCTCATTTACTTAATCACAGTGTTAAGACATTTGTGTTCAATACTTGATTGATTTGACTTGCAATATGCTTCATAAGTGTGGTTCCACCATTAACCAACCCTCTATCAAAGCACACCCCTCACCTTGCCTCCTTCATCCTGGGCTATAGTTGTGACAAAACCTATCTCTAATACTAAGCTTGAGGAATGGATAGATTACTCATTAATAAAGTAGAAAGAAATCCTAAAAGTTTATCAGAGAGAATATTTGGGGGTATTTTATTTGTTGCAAAGTTTCCTAGAAACAAAAGGCGTTCATTATCAGATTCCTTTGTACCACGTGTCTCCCCTTTCCAGTTTTCTAGCTCTTAATTTCCCTTGGTGTAGAATGCATATAATTGTTTTTTCCTACTCATTTTTCCACACTGATTTTATACTTACAACAGTGTCCTAGAGCAACAGGCAGTCTTTTCCCCACTTTAATTATTATCATCTTAAAAAAAAAAAAAAGAAAAATTATAAACTGAGGATTTTTTAATTGAAGATTTTCAAACCTTTTTATATATAATCATTATGGTGTTTTAGAAAGACCAACTAGCCATTATATACTTCCCCTCCTCCACTTAGTGATTTGTGTATATTCATGGGGTACGAGCACACTGCTGCTACACTGATATATTACATACACCGTGGTGAGGTCAGGGCATCTGTCATTGACACAACATGCATTGTACTCACTAAGCAGCCTCCTATCATCCACTCAGAGTCTCCCTCACCCCTCTGAGTCTCCATTGTTCATTTTTCTGCACTCTACTTCCCTGATACACATTATTTATCTTCCACTTACTATTTTTTGAACTTGTACATACTGTTATCTACTCTGAGCATAAGCAGAGGAGTGATGTCACAGTAACCCTCTTGCAGCTAACAATGATAAAAGCAGAATAAAATAATTAAACTGCAACTATTTACAAATACTGGAAAGTGGCATACAGCAGAGAGAGACTGCAGGATAATTTAATCTAAAAAAAAAAACCTGTGGCTTGTGGTGTTCTGGGTCAATAATATCTTTTTCCTGCCATAATTATGATGGCAAAACGGTAGCCTTATCAGGGATCCAAGATCAGGGCTGGAAAAGCAGCTACTTTATGAATCTTATTTTTTTATGATCATACTTTTTGTGTTCTAAGAAATCTTTGCTTACTCAAAGTCATAAGGATTTTTCTCTTTTTAAAAATAAGTTTTATAGCTTTAGCTTTTCTATTTAGGACTGTAATACAGTTAGAGCAGTGGTTCTCAGCCACTATCGTGACCCACAGGAACTGTATTAAAGGACCACACATTAAGAACATTGAGAACCACTGAGATAGAGTTAAGTTTTTGGTATTAGGTAATGATGGGTGTTAATTTTTTTCCCTTACGGGATTGCCAGTATTCTAGTACTTTTTCTTGAAAAGCCTTTTCTTTCCCCATTAAATTGCCGTAGTATTTTTTATGAAAATTGATAATATGTTAAATATTATATGATTATGAGCTTGCTGCTTGTCGTTATTGTATTTTCCAACAGTGTTAAAGCATTTGGTCAGGAAATGTGAGAAGACTGGTATCAAAGCCAGAAAAGCAGCTAGAAAATTAGAGCAGATATCCTAAAATCAAGAAAAAAATCACAGAAAAGTTTAAACTTTTTCCGAATCTTTGGCTTATTGACAATTTATACAATATAGATATCATAGGTGAGAATCCATAGGAACAGAGCAATATATTAGCAACTATGTACCCTGTAGGGATAAGGTGTATAATTGGACTTTAGGCAAGCTAACTACCTATTAGAATGAAAATTTAATAATCTTCAGAGGAACACAGCAGAATCTTCTTTAGAGAAATGTCTATTGAGATCCTTAGTCCATTTTCAGGTTGGATTATTTGAATTTTTCCTATGGAATTGTTTGAACTCCTTAAGTATTCTGGTGATTACTCTTGTGATATGCGTAGTTTACAAATATTTTCTCCTGTTCTGTGTTGTTTCCTTTGGAGGGGCAGAACCTTTTTTAACTTGCTGTGATCCCATTTGTCCAACTTTGCTTTGTCTGCCTGTGCTCTGGGGACGTTACTCAAGGAGTCATTTCCCAGAGCGTGCATGTAGTCATGTCAGCATCGGCCGTGTTGCTTATCTCACGGTGGTTAGAAGAGTTCGTGAGCTCCGCTCTGCAGCATCTGAAGTTGCTGGATGCTCACCTCCTTCACACACTGCTGACAGGGGCCTTGCAATTTAATTCCTGTCTTGTGAGGACCTTCCCCTTCCACTCTTTCCTCTCGGGCTTCATCTCTTGTGTGAGGGGTTTCATCCTAGCAGTTTGCCTGAGAATTCAGATCAACCACACAACACAGCAGATCTCCCAGGAGCGAGCCTTTCCGGATTTTCTTTGTCAGCACCGTCTTGCACCTTGTCGTGAATTTTATTAGCTGAATTGTTTCCATTTACTTAATTGAGGGGTGAGAGACAGGAAGAATGTTCACTTTTGATTTTCCTGGGTAAGAGTTCATGAGATGGCAGGTTGTTGGACATACGTATTTTCTTCAGATGTGTGCTGACTACCAACTCTTATTTGGTATGCAACCAGAGAGCCCAGGAAAGTTTCCTTGCTCCGTGTCAGAACAAGTTTGTAATGAATGTTTATTAACCTCATCTCTGCCTTCTATTAATTGTAACCTTTTGTCTTCCAAATTAAAAAACGACCACTTCTCAAAAAAAAGTCCTTACCCAGACTAATGTCCCAAAGCATGCCCCCAATGCTTTTTTAGTAATTTCGTAGTTTTAGGTTCTAGATTTAAGTCTTTAACCCATTTTGATTTGATTTTTGTATTCAGTGAGAGACAGGGTCTGGTTTTATCCTTCTGCAAAGGGATACTCAGTTTTCCCACTGTCACGTATTAAAGAGAACGTTCTCTCTCCGTTGTATGTTCTTAGCACCTTTGTTGAAAATGAGTTGACTATAAATGTGTGGATTTATTTCTGGATTCTCTGTTCTATTCCATTGGTCTGTGTGTGTTTTTCTGAGGCCAGTACCATGCTATTTTGGTTACTACAAATCTATAGTATAATTTAAAATCAATAATGTAATTTCTCCAGTTTTGTTGTTCCTTTTGCTCAGGGTAAATTTGGCTATTCTGGGAATTTTGTGGTTCCATATACATGTTAGGATTACTTTTTCTATTTCTGTGAAGAATTTTATGGTATTTTGATTGGGATTGCATTGGATCTGTAGATTGCTTTGAATTGTATGACTATTTTAGCAATATTGGTTATTCTAATCTGTGAGCGTGGAATATCATTCCAGTCTTTAGAGTCCTCTTTATTTTCCTTCATCAAGGTTTTATAGTTTTTATTTTAGAGATCTTTTACTTCCTGGATGAAGTTTAATTCTGAGGTATTTTATTTATAGCTATTGTAAATGGGATTATTATCTTGGTTTCTTGTTGAGATTTACTGTTAGCATATAGAAATGCTACTGACTTTTTATATATTGATTTTGTATTCTGCAACTGAATACAGCTGCATACTGAAATATGTTCATCAGTACTAATAGTTTTGTGTGGAATCATTAAGTTTCTCTAGATATAAATTCATATCATCTGCAAACACGTATAATTTGCCTTCTCCCTTCCTATTTTGGATGTCTTTTCTTTCTTTTGTCTGATTTCTCACTAGAACTTCCAGTACTGTGTTGAATAATCGTGGTGAGAATGAGTATCCTGAACTTGTTCTAGATCTTAGAAGAAAGGCTTTCAGATTTTCCCCATTCTGTAGGATACTTATTGTGTTAAGTAATTTCCTTCTATACCCAGTTTTTTGAGAGTTTTCATCATGAAAAGATGTTAAATTTTACCAAATACTTTTTCAGCATCAATTGAAATGATTATGTGGTTTTTGTCCTTTGTTCTGTTGATATGATGTATCTGTTGGTTGATTTTTGCATGTGTCGAACCATGCTTGCTTCTGTTTGGTGTTCTATAACGTTGTACTTTAATATTAATACTTTTCTCTAGACTTGGAAAGTTTTGTGTTATTATATTTTTACATAAATTTTCTATCCTAAACTTTCTCTAATTCCTGTTTAAGGCCAATAACTCTTAGATTTTCTACTCTAAACTTTATCTAATTCCTGTCTAAGGCCAATAACTCTTAGATTTTCCTTTTAGGCTATTTTCTAGATCTTATAGCTATGGGTTTTTTTTTTTTGTTGTTGTTGTTTGTTTTTCTCTCCTTTGTTTATTTTCAAAGAGCTTGTCTTCAATTCTTCTAATTCTTTTGCTTGGTCAGTTGTGCTATTGAGAGTCTCTGATGCATTTCTCAGTATGTCAGTTGAATACTTTCAGAATTTCTGCTTGTTTTTTTAATTTAAAACTCTTTGTTAAATTTCTCCTAAGTTTCTGAATTCCTTTTTTGTATCATCTTGAAGTTCACTGAGCTTCTTCAGGAAAGCTATTTTGATTTCTCTGTCTGGAAGTTCACATATCTCCATCACTCTGGGTTTGGTCACTGGTACCTTACTTAGTTTGGTGAGTTCATGTTTTCCTGGATCTTCTTGATGCTTGTGGATATTTATTGATATCTAGGCATTGAAGCGTTTGGTGTTTTTTTGTTTGTTTTTTTTTATCTTTGCAGTCTGGGCTTGTTTGAACTCAATCTTCTTGAAGTCTTTCCTGATATTCAAAGGGAACTGAGTGTTTGATATACGAGTCTCTGGGCACTGCAGCTGTATCAGCACTGGAGGTGTCCCAAGCCTAATAATGCTGTGATTATTCCAGACTCCTGTTGGTACCACCAAGGCAGACTTGGATAAGATATAGGAGAATTCCCTTGATTACCAGGCAAAATCTCTCACTCTCTTCCCTTGTTCTGTATGCTAGGCTGCTGGAGTTGGGGGAGAAGTGATGTGAGGACTCCCTGTGACCACCAGTTCTAGGTCACACCTGAAGCCAATCCTGTCTCACCCAAAGCCCATTGTGACTGTTGCCTAGCTACCTCTGATGTTTATTCCAAGCCCAAGAGCTCTTTAGTCAGCAAGTAGTGAATTCTACCAAGACTGGGTTCTTCCCTTCAGGGCAACATATTTCCTTCTGTCCCAGGGTGGGTTCAGAAATACCATCTAGGAACTAAGCCATGCACTCAGGCTTCAGGAGTGTGCTTCATTCTTTATTTTACTGTGGCTGAGCTAGTACCTCCTTTTCAGCCAGTGGTGCAGCTAGCCATAACTCAGGGTTGAGGGGAGGGTGTGGTGGGAACCAGAATTTCCCTCTGGCCAGCCAGGCTGGTCTAAATGCTTCCTCCATGGGCACTGGCAGAATTCTGCCTGTGCTGTTCC
This sequence comes from Loris lydekkerianus, assembly GCA_963574355.1. Classification (NCBI taxonomy): domain Eukaryota; kingdom Metazoa; phylum Chordata; class Mammalia; order Primates; family Lorisidae; genus Loris; species Loris lydekkerianus. Next base: position 18,271 of record CAUYPK010056646.1, on the reverse strand, counting down.
TCTGTGCCAGGGCAGCCCTGAGTTCCAATGCAAAATTCCACAATCACTTTACTTTCTCTACCCTGGCATGTAGATTCTCCATCAACTCAGAGTGCTGGCAGGGCTGAGGGATCGGTATAGGATGTCTTAGGCAGTACAACACTGTCTTTTCAGCCCTCTTCAATGCCATTTTCCTCGGCTTAATGTAAAACCAGGGAGTATGATTATTGCACACCTGATTTTGGTTTATCTGATGGTGTTTGCTTGGGTGGATGGTTGCTGAATTTGGTGTTTGTGTGGAAGGACAATCACTGGAGGGTTCTATTCAGTTCTCTTGCTCAGACCCTCTGTGGCATAGTACTTGATAATCTGGTACGTTATCTTGCCTTTGCTTTGACTTCTGGATACATCTTGGTTCAAAGCTTTCAAACGGGAACCTACCACTTCTTTGCCCAGTTTAAGTTTGTGTACATTTTGTCTGGAAGAGAATAAACCTTTCTGTGAATTCTATGATAAACAGACTGGTACCTTCCCTCCCCATTAAAAACCTCCCACAGAATTTTAGTACTTGACTAAATACCATTCTTCATTGTCAGACTTCACATGATTGTGCTCCCACTTTTGGCTGTCTCCATTTTCTTTTCCCTGGCTTCTTATTAAGCTTTTATTTAGGTCTTTCTCTCAATAAGACCTTTTTTCAAGTTCTTTAATTTTCTCTCCATCTTTTAATTCTATAAATGTGTGGCCGCCCAAGCAGATTCATCTTCCCACTGCCCATGAGGAAGCTGATACCCAGAGACAGCAGGGCTTCTAGCAGGAAAAACGTTTATTCCAAATAGTGGGGAGATGGCAGCGATTGCTCAAATCTGTCTCTCTGAAAATTTAGGAGACAGAGTTTTTAAGGATAGTTTGACAAACATGGGATTAAGTAATTGGGTTTGTTAATTGGCTAAGTTTGGGGCAAAATTATAGGAGTGTGGAAAACCTTCTTGTTTTGCTTTGGCTCGCGTGGTCATGATTCCAGTGGTTTATTGGTACGAGCTGCTGGTCTGGATGGCTTAGCCAATTCACGGGAACGTGAGGCCTGGAAGATATGCTAGAAGCTACATTTGGGGTTTTATAAGGTGATGTCATCTACTTAGAAAAGGTAAGAATCTTTACAACTACCAGCTAGAAGTAAAGAGGGGACGATTACTGACTATTATCAAGCACACAAGGGGATGGTGGCTGATTATTATTTTAGTTAAGCTTGATCCTTCACAGAATTTTGGGGCCTTGAGTTCTTGCTTGCACCCCTTCATTAGTTCCTAGGGTGGTCTCAAATGTATCAGTTTTAAAACTCATGCAAATGATACCAGTTATTCCATAAATTTAATTTTATAGACAAGAATTTTATTAAACAACTGTTAGTAAATATTTTTTCCTTTATGAGCATTATATTTTCTAAGGCATTAGTACCTAGGTTTTAGGCTAGCAGTATTTTAACTGCGCACTGTCTGAATGTTTGTTGTGTGAGAGGTCAGTGTGCCCATAATGGAATGGAGGGCTGCTGGTGCATTTACTCAACACACACACTTTCACAGTACTGTCTGTATGCCACACACCATTTTCAGCATGATGGCAAAAATAAGTAGCCTTAATGGACACTCAGTAACACAGACACTATCATGTTTCCGTGTTACCCATGAGGTGACTGGGGCAAGGAGAAGGTAGGAAATTTGCTAAGGTCAGGCAGCTAATAACAGAGCTTGAAGCGAGAGTTTGGCCCCAAAGTCTATCTAAATTGCTAATCTGTGCTGCATTATATAGCAATAACACACATGTTAATTTGCAGCCTTGGTGCTAAAATAGATGAGAATAAGAAGTTCATTTGCATTTTACTCAAAAAAGTAAATGTGTTTCTTGTGTATGTCCCCAATCTGCCAAATTAAACATCTTCGTGGGTTTTTTTTTTTTAAAGTTTGGGGCTTTGTGTGATGAGCACTTTTAGTACCAAATGAGGTCCTTGCTGAAACAGTTTGTCTAATTTTATGGCAGAGTAAAGTGGGCTCCTTGTGTCAAAAGCTAAAGCCACCACTGATCTGGAGGCGTTGCCCTTTAACATGCATACAGCATCTGTTTTTTGGCTAAGAACATTTTTTAAGACTTCATTTCTTCTACTGTCAGCACTAATGGCTAACTTTATTTCAGGGATAATTTTATACAGGTACATATTATTTTTGACCTTTTGTGTGAGATACTTGGAAACATTGAAGTCTAGTGGAGAATAACCAAGTTGTGATGAGACACAATTGTTCAGCTGTCTACTGGGGGGGGTCCCTTAGTGCCTCTCCCCCAAAGTGGCCTCTTTACCCTTTATTCCAAAGTCCTGCCTGCATAAAATTTCAAATTTTCTCTGTCCTTCACAGATGCCAATTATGAATATTAAAATTACGGACGCCAATGTCTATTATACCTCACTTAGGGAACACATTTTACCTTAAGTTTATTTTTCTTGGTTTAACACTTGGTCTCAAAGAGACTGGCTCTTATTTTCTTTAGCAGTACTTAGCTAACACAGAGCTTTAAAGCAGGGATCAACAAGCTTCATTTGTACAGGGCCAGATAGTAAATATTTCAGGCTTTGTGGATGATACAGTCTCTATTATAGCTACTCAACTCTGCTGTTGTTGCTGAAAAGTAGTCCTAGACAATGTGTGTAAATGAATGGCCACGCTGTTTTCCAGCAGAACTTCATTTATAAAAATAGGGGGAATAGGTGTATTTCTAACAGAACTTTGTTTAAAACAGGTAGACGGCTGAATTGCTTATTCACCTTGCCTCAAAACACAGGTTTTAGCAAATTACTTAGCAGTTGTGACAGCCAGAAGAATAGAAGAATAGGCTGCACTAACAAGTAACTCTGGGGGCTCAGTAAATTTTTATGCCAAAATTTATGTTTTGCTGATGCTTTCTGTCCAGTGGAGATTGGCAGGAGATTTCTGCTCATTCTGGACACTCAGGGACCTTTCATGCAGCAAAGAAAGAGGAAGATGACAGATCATAAACTGTTCCTTAAAGCTTCCACCTGGAGATGATGTATTTCATGGGTTGAAACGAGTCCCATGGCTACATCTAACTTCAGATGGAACAGAGATTTACTCCTATCAAGAACCTAGAAGGGAGATAAATGGAATATTTGTGAAGAACTCAAGAAATCTTATGTGGAAGAGAACAGATAAGACAAAACAGCACAAAAATGTATGATATAAATGCAGAGTTGCTCAGTTTACAGTTGGGAAGGGGAGGCTAAAACTCTCTCCTAAGGCACTCTCAGGATTAGACTATAGTTTAAAAACCTCTGCTTTCGAGAAAACCACCACCTACCCCAACTGTGAGAGCTAGTTCTAGGTTTCAAATATGTGTATCCAAAATTGTGTTGAGCTGAATTGATTTCACAGTAGATATCGTCATTTTTGAAGCAGTTCACTGACTTTGCTAAACTTTTATAGTAATTTTTACCCTTGGTATTTCATCTTAAGATACTTATCTGGGGTGTTATCAGAAATACTATTCCTATAAAAATATTAAGATGACTGTTTTAATAGACTTAATTATTACTATGGTAAAAACCATTACACTGTTAAAAGAATTATGAAGATAGTGAACTTCAAAATTATTATTATTATTATTTTATTGTTTTGCAGTTTTGGGCCGGGGCTGGGTTTGAACCCTCCACCTCCGGCATATGGGGCTGGCGCCCTACTCCTTTGAGCCACAGGCCCAGTCCACTTCAGAATTATTTTTTATTATCTTTGTTAGTATACTTTTTAATGTATGTTTTAGGGGTTGGTGGTGATATGGATGGGTTTTTGTTTGTTTTGTTTTTGAAACAAGTCTCACTCTGTCAGCCTGGGTAAAGTGCTGTGGTGTCATGGTAGCTCACAGCAATCTCAAACTCCTGGGCTTAAGTGATTCTTTTGCCCCAGCCTCCTGAGTACAGGTGCCTGCCATGATGCCAAGCTAATTTTTTCTATTTTTAGTAGAGATGGGGTCTCATTCTTGCAGACCTCATGCAGGTCTCAAACTCCTAAGCTCAAGTGATCTTCCCACCTTGGTCACAGAGTTCTAAGATTACAGGTGTAAGCCACCGTGCCCGGCTTGGGTGCTTTTTTGATGGTGGGCCTGGCTTTCTTTATGAGCTCTTCCTCCTGCGGAGGTGGGGTGGTTTCCTGGGAGAGCATTTACTGGAATAATGGCCATCTTAGAAGTAAAGTGCCATGTCTTAATAACTGGGAGGTGTGTTGGAATATCTTGAATCTTTGTCTCAGGGCCAGCAGGGATAGTGATTCACAAGAGGCACAAAAAATTAGCCAGGAATATCCACTTCCTGAGATGGGTACTATGACTTTTTGCATTCCCTGAGACAGAGAACTAGGCAACAGAGACATGGAGGCATGGCTTTGCACCTCTAAGGTGCACTAACCCTGCCCCGTTATGACTGCCTGGGCACTGGCCAAGATGATTAGCAAATTCTCCTTGATTTAGGACAGCAGGATCTTGAAAATAGCTGGAAGGATGTGTTTCTGCTGTGGAAAAAGGGATAGAGAATTATCTCCTCCCAACAAGATTTTAAAGAAACTGTTCACAAAAGGCAAACATTATCTTTTTCTGGAAAATTTGTAACATCTGTTTTCATTTCTAAAAAGATCATTTCAATTGAAAAAAAAATTTGTGTCTATTCTGTTGTACACAACAAGCTTGATATGTTTTTGTCCAATAATTCCATAATTTTCTTTTTTTGGCCAGGGCTGGGTTTGAACCACCAGCTCCAGCATATGGGGCCGGTGCCCTACTCCTTTGAACCACAGGTGCTGCCCTGTCCCATAATTTTTTGCTTTGTGCTAACTGGATAACTGAGTAGTAGTAAAGATATCCTTTGTCCTCCTTTTTCAAAGTCCATTTGTCATAAACATTTTTCATAAAGCAATGTTTTTCTTTTTACTGTTTTTAAACACTACAAATTTAAACATTCATTTAAGTTGGGCCTATTTGATAGCACCTAAGTGTTTTATTATGTTTAAATTTTGTTATTTAAAAACATTTAAAAAATGTTTTTTATATATTAATGTTAATGTATATGTAATGTTAAAAAACATTGAAAAATGTTTTTTATGGCATTTATAAAATTTTTTTACTGTCCCAGTCAAATTGAGTTGTCCATCTTTATGACTAGACAAAAAGAAACCGTCAAAGAAAATTTAAGGAGTAGCCAGTAGATGGCAGCATGGGGTAGGACTTGAAGTAAAGCCTGGCAAAGGACATGGCTTTGCAGTTGCAATTTGGTGTTATTAAGGCCAAATGGCTTTATATTTTGCTTAGAAAACTACATTTTAATCAACAGCTTTCAAGTGAGTTCTGAGCAAGCACTTTCTTCTTCTATTATAACCTGTATTACAGGTATTTTGGTGTTGCCTAAACATCCTCAGGTTAGTAACAACATGTTATACCTTGTATCTACCCTCTCCATGTTGCTCAGCACAGAATCACTTAACTATTTCATCATCAATTTTTTTAGCTTAAAAGTGAATCATGTCTTACTGTCTTTGTGCTTTCTGTTCAAGACTTTGTCCTGCAAAATCCCGCATATTCTGTAATGTCTGTATGCATTATGCACGCACACACATGCGCACACAGACAACACACAAATATACTCCAGTGACCATGCTGCATAATATCATTTCATATTAGAAATTTTAATATGTGAACCTTCCATGTCCATGTTCTGTTTCTACCCTATCTCTTTCCTCTGCTTTCAGGCAAACCTAATAGAAATGCTATCTGCCTTTCTATTGCCTCTCACCAACCATCGACTCTGCATCGACTCATCAGTCTACTGAATCTGTGCTTGCTAAGGTTACCAGCCATCTCCATGTTGCTAAATCCAGAGGCTACATTTCAGGTCTCATCTTCCTTGTCCTTAGCAACTTCTGCACTTGGCTTACAATGTTCTATATTTTCCTACTTTTCCAGCATCAACTGCTTCATATTCATCACATTTCTCCTCTTCCTCTGCCTGAGGTAAATGTTACTGTTCCTCAGGTCACAGTCATCTCTGACTTCTTTCTTCCATGCCCCACCATCAAACCACCCTCCTTGACCATATCAGGGGCTCCCAATCCCAAGGAACACTACAGGCCCTTTGTACCAGGATCACTGCAGTTGTCTTTTTATTGGTTTTCTTATATCTAGACTTGCCTTTCACCAATCCCTTCTCCACATTTTCCAGAAAAAGCTTTTATAAAGTGATCTCACGTTGCTTAGAACACTTCTAAGGATTTTCGCTAGTCTTAAGAATAAAGTCCCAAATCCTTAGCACTGCACTGTAGGTTCTGGTTCTGACCCTACTGACATTTTCCATTCAACCTTGAGCCATTCTTCCTTGCTTGGTGTACTCTAGTGAAAATAGCTGTGGATTTTTGTTTATGTTTTGCTTTGTATTTTTTTATTTCCACAAAAGCCCTTGGCTACCTACCTACAGATACCGGAACCTATTGTTTTCTCTGCCTGTTATTCCCTTAAAGGGCCAGTTTAAATGCCCTGTAAGAGTAGGTTCCCTTCCCCAAAGATGACCGGAGGTCCACCTCCAGTAACAAGTTCTTATTCCATGTTGCATTTATTTCAGCACATTTATCACAACTCTAATTAAATACAATTTTGTACAATCATGTGTTCTTTCCTAGACCATAAATTTGATGACCATGCAGACTATTTGAGTCTCTGTTGTATCCTGATTCTTAGCAAAATTCCTGAGACTGGCCAGACTGGCATAGATATGAGATCAAACTGCATTTAAAAATGGATCAAAACATCTTATTCTCCTTTTTTTTTTTTTTTTTTTTTTTTTTTTTTTTTTTTTTTTTTTTTTGGGTGTGTGGGTGTGTGGGTGTGTGGGTGTGTGGGTGTGTGGGTGTGTGGGTGTGTGGGTGTGTGGGTGTGTGGGTGTGTGGGTGTGTGTGACAAAATCTTACATGTTGCCCTGGAGCAACCTCTAGCTCTTGGGCTTAAGCAATTCTCTTGCCTCAGCCTCCCAAGTAGCTGAGAATACAGGCGCCTGCCATAACGCCCAGCTATCTTTTTTGTTGTTGTTTGTTGTTGTTGTTGTCATTGTTGTTTAGCTGGCCCATGCCAGGTTCGAACCTGCCAGTGGTAGGTGCATGTGGCCAGTGCCCTAACCACTGTGCTACAGGCACCCAGTCCTTATTCTCATGTTTTAAAGCTTAGCCTTTCGTGGTCATAGATTAGGTATAAACTTACTAGACCAATAACTTTGGTAAAAATATTGTTCTGAGAAATATCTTTAAAATTCATGCCAGAATGAACTTTTTAGAATACTAGGTATATTTTTAAGAAGTGGCTCTTTTTTGATAAATGATCAATAATTTTTTTTTTATATAGAATACATATCACATTTTTATTTTACTTTTTGTTATTGCCTATGGACAATCATTAACAATATAAATTAGGTGACTAAAGAAAATTTCCATTTCTGGGCATCAAACAAGTTCATTCGGAAAGATTTTGTTTTCAAAAAGTTAGGATATATGAGAATTATATATATATATATAGTAGCCCATGTTTTCAGAAATATGCTAAAGTTAAATGGCAAAGGCATTAAGATATTTGCATAAAAGTCTCATCATTTTTACAGTAACAAAATTTTAGTCTTAACCTGGTAGACAACAGTTATCCTAAAAATACACCTGAGTTTTTTGTCTAAATTTGAACATCAAGGAAGGACAGCAATGACTCATCCTTTTTAAAAAAAAAAAAAAAAAAACTAAACTAAACTAAAACTATCTGTAATTCACGCCTCAGTCTGTGAGCATTTTTTTCCCCCCTAAATTAACTTCCTGGGATAGCTTTTCTTATTGATTTTAAAATTGTCGACCTAAAAAGTATTGAATATCTCCTTGCTATATGACTCATAATTACACTTTTCTGTGGATATGTGATCTCTTCCATTATCTAATCTAGAAAAAGAGAAAAGGGGAAGGGTGAGGAATATCAGTGTGTGGCGAGAGAATTATTTGCCAAGAATAGTGTAACTGATCCATAGACCAGACTGCAATTTTAAGAACCCTGTTGTGATGGTGATGAGGCTCATACATCTCTTTGTTGCCTTTCTTTTCTGGCAGAAAATGTGGTGCTTTTAAAGAGAATTGTCCCTTCACTTTCTGGTTTTTTATTTAGTGGTATATTTATTTACTTAGAAATCCATGTAACATGGAGGAAAAGTCTTCCTGGCCCTCTAGTGGAAATTAAAAAAAAAAAAAAATCTTGTTTCATGCTACATTTTAAGAAGTGAGTAGAAACGTATTTGAAAGGCTGAATTAAGTAGAAGAACCTGGCTCATGTGTTTACTGGTCTTGGGAGCTACCACGTTCTCCTCATTTCCTCTGGGAGCTTTGATCAAGACATTGGCTATGCCTGGTAAGCCATAGTGAACATGATAGGTGTCAAAAAATCCAGAGAAGGGAAGTCATCTTCCATTTATTACTCTTTTCTCAATAGAAAAATACAGATAAGTGAAAAAGAAGTTAGTTGAATTCCTTTTTTACGATGAGGGTTCTTTTGGTTTCCTCTGGCAGAACCCACACTCAAATTAGCTTAAGTGAAAACTGGAAAATAATGGGCTCATGTAGCTGAAGAGTAGAGGAAGGGGTGTTTTTAGATAGAGTTGGATACAGGAACTCAAACGGCATTGTCGCGTCTCTATTTCTTCCTCTTTGATATTAAGCACAACTTCCCTCTTTTAGGCTTTTGTCCTGGGTATTCTTCATGAATGACAGATTTTCTTCCAGGATTACCAAGCCCACAGATGTATCTGCCAACATCCATATGAATCCTTGAACAAGGAGCCTGATTGGCACTGCTGGGGTCATTTTCCATTGGTGGATTCGTCACTGGGCTTCAGGGGGATGGGTCTCCCCAGACTGGTATTTCTTGATCACGTGGGCATGCACACCATTGTGGCAAGGGTCAGTTTCCAAAAGGGAAAATGAGGTTCCATCATTAAATGATGGGTTAAAAGGGAAAAGAAGACAGAATCAGGCACTCTTATTATTAACATTTAGTGTGTGCTTGTTGAAAAAGATTCTGAAAAGACAACTAAAGAAGAAAAATCCCAGACCTCCAGTCTCACCATCTACAGAAAGTAACCCTTAACATCTTAATAAAGTACATTTGTGTGTGTTTACGTAATTAATTTTTCTTTTGTATCCTTTGAGTTCTATCAAGTTTTTGCATCACGTTTTGAAACTTTGTTGTTGTTGTTTTTTTTTTTTCTTTCTTTTTTGAGTCACAGTCCCACCCTGTTGCCCAGGCTAGAGTGCCATGGCATCAGCCTGGCTCATAGCAGCCTCAAACTCCTGGGCTCAAGCAATAGTCCTTCCTTAGCCTCCCAAGTAGTTGGGACTATAAGGGCCCACTATGACACCCAGCTAATTTTTCTATTTTTACTAGAGACGGGGTCTTGCTCTTGCTCAGGCTGGTGTTGAAGTTCCGACCTCAAGTGATCCCTCCTACCTTGGCCTCCCAGAGTGCTAGGACCCCAGGCCTGAGCCACTGTGCCCAGCCAAATTAACTTAATATAAAATGTCTTCTTAATATAAAATATCCATGATCATCTTTGTTCTCCAGTCTACTTTTCTCATCTGAGTAGCCCCTTTGCCTTCTGTTTGCATGCTCTACTTTCATCATTTTGCTTTTAATCAGTGTCTATGAGTTTCAAGTGGAGATCTCATAGAAACATGCCGGTGAGTTTTGTATTAATATTCTTTGCTTAGGCCAATATCCAGAAGAGTTTTTTCTTTGTTTTCTTCTAGAATTTTTATGGATTCAGGTCTTACATTTAAATCTTTAGTCCATCTTGAGCTAATTTTTATATATGGTTAGAGATAGTGATTCATTTTCATTATTGAGTATGTGGCTGTCCAGTTTTCGCAGCACCATTTATTGAATAAGGTATCCTTTCTCTACTATGAGTTTTTATCTGCTTTGTCAAAGATCTGTTGTTTATAGGTGTGTGATTTTTATTTCTGGGTTCTCTATCCTGTTCCATTGATATTATATGTTTACTTTTATGCAAGTATCATACTGTTTTGGTTGTTACAATTTTGACATCATTATCTGGGATGCCGTTAGAATTATTCTTTTTCCTTAGGATTGTTTTGACTATTCTGGTACTTTTTGGTTTCATCTGAAGTTTAGGATTATTTTTTTCTAGATCTATGAAAAACATTTTGGTATTTTGATGAGAATTTCAGTGAATTTGTAAATTTTTCTTGTGGGCAGTCTGGATACTTTAATAATGTTCATTCTTCTAATCCATGAGCATGGGTGTTTTTCCATTTGTTTCTGTTATTTCAGGAGATTTTTGATCTTGTAGAGATCTTTGATCTCCTTGGTTGAGTGTATTATTGGGTATTTTATTTGTATCTTCTATAAATGATATTGAGTTTTCAATTTGACTTTCAGCTTGACTGTTATTAGTGTGTGGGAAAGCTACCGATTTATGTATGTTAGTTTTGTGACCTGAGACTTTATTGAATTTATTTACCAATTTTTCTCTATGTATGACTATGTCATCAGCAAATAGGGATAGTTTGATCTTTTCTTTCCTTCTCTTTTTTTTTTTTTTTTTGAGATAGTCTCACTATGTTGCCCTCTGAAGAGTGCTGTCAGGTCACAGCTCACAGCAACCTCAAACTCTTGGGTTTAAGCTATTCTCTTGCCTCAGCCTCCCAAGTAGCTGGGTCTACAGGCACCCGCCACAACCCTGGCTATTTTTTGGTTATAGTTGTCATTGTTGTTTGGCAGGCCTGGGCTGGATTTGAACCCGCCAGCTCTGGTGACTGGTGCCCTAGCCACTGAGCTACAGGAGTGGAGTCAATGGTATTTTATCAAATCCTGGATTTTATCAAATGTTTTTCTGCATCTATTGAGCTTATGTGGTTTTTGTCATTTTTGTGTGCTAAATCACATTTATTGATTTGCATATGTTGAACTATCCTTGCATCCTTATGATGAAATTCACCTTGATCATGGTGAGTTTTTGTTTTGTTGGGTTTGGTTAGTGAGTATTTGGTTGAGGTTTTTTGCATTTGTATTCTTAAGAGATACTGGTTATTTTTCTGTTGTGTCCTTTTTGGCTTTGGTATCAGGGTGATACTGACTTCCCAGAATGAGTCAGTGATGATTTCCTCCTTGATGTTATGGGACAGTGTCAGTAGGAGAGGTGTCAATTCTTTGTCAGTCTGGTGGAATTCAGCCATGAGTCTATCTGATGTGGGGTTTTATTGTTTGGAGACTTTTTATTACTTTTGCAATCTTGCTACTCATTATTGGTCTTGTCAGGATTTCTATTTCTTCTTAATTAAAAATTGGGAGGTTGTATGTTTCTAAAAACTTTTCCACGTCCTCTAGGTCAGGGGTCCTCAAACTGCGGCCCGTGGGCCATATGCGGTGGTGTGATTGTATTTGTTCTCGTTTTGTTTTTTTACTTCAAAATAAACGTGCAGTGTGCATAGGAATTTGTTCTTTTTTTTTTTTTTTTTTTTTTAAACTAAAGTCTGGCCCTCCAATGATCTGAGTGACAGTGAACTGGCCCCAGTTTAAAAAGTTTGAGGACCCCTGTGTCTAGATTTTCTAGTTTGTGTAGAGGTTTTCTTCATAGTAGTTTTGGATGATACCTTGTATTTCTGTGGTATCAGTTGTAATGTCTCCTTTTTCATTTCTGATTGAACTTACTGGAATTCATTTCTTTTTCTGGTTACTCTAGTTAGTAGTGTACAGCTGGCGATCTATCAATTTTGTTTACAAGGAACCAATTTTTTGTTTTCATTGATCCTTTTACATTTTTTTTGGTTTCTATTTCATTTAGCTCTGCTCTGATCTTTGTTTTTGTCTTCTACTACAAGTGGGTTTGGATTATTCTTTGTCTAGTTCCTTGAAGTGTAAAATTTAGGTTCTTAATTTATGACCTTTCTATTATACCTTTTGGATGTGGGCATCTAGTGCTGTGTTCTTCTCTCTTAATGCTCTTTTTGATGTATCAGAGATTTTGGAAGCTGTGTTGCTTTTGTTATTCAATTAAAAAATCGTTTTGACTTCCATTTTGATTCTAGTCCTGATTCCAGGATTATTTAGCAGCAAGCTGCTTAATTACCATGTATTGTGTAGTTTCAAGAATTTCTCTTGGAATTTCTAGTTTTATTCAACCATGGTCTGAAAAGATACACGGCATGATTGAGATTGCCCTGGATTTGCTGAGGCTTGTTTTGTGGTGTAACATTTAATCTGTCTCGGAAAATATCCCATGTGCTGATGAAAAGAATGTATATTCTGCAGTTTTTGGTAGAATGTTCTGTAAATTTGCCAGGTTCATTTGTTCTAGTGCCACATTTGAGCTCATTGTTTCTTTGTTGATTTTCTGCCTCAATCTGTCTAGTTCTGACAGTGGAGTGTTGAATTCCCTGGCTATTATGATGTTGCTGTTTATTTCTTTCCTTTGATCAAGTAGAATTTATTTTATGAATTTGGTAGCTCTTGTGTTAGGTACACATATATTTAAGATGGTTATATCTTCTTGTTGAATTGTATATAAATATTATTATATAATGACTGTCTTTGTCTTTATTATTTTGTGTGTTCTAAGAATAGCTTTTTCTGTTTGCTTTAGTTTCCATTCACATGGAATACTATTTTCCACCCCTGTACCTTGAGTATATGACAATCATTGCTAGTTAAATGAGTTTCTTGGAGAGAGAATATATTTGGGGGGTGTTCTTTTTTTTTTTTTTTTTTTTTTTTTAAATACATTCTGTGAATATATATTTTGGTGGGTTTTTTTAATACATTCTGTGAATCTCTCTTTTTTTGTATACAGGGTCTTGTTCTGTCATCCAGGCTATAGTGTAGTGGTATCATCGTATCTTACTGTAGCCTCAAAATCCTGGGCTAAGTGACCCTCCTGCCTCAGCCTCCCAAGTAGTTGGGACTGTAGGAGCATGCCACTATGCTGGCTACTTTTTCTATTTTTTTGCAGAGGCAGGGTGTCACTCTTGCTCAGGCTTGTTTCAAACTCCTGGCCTGAAGTAGTCCTCCTACCTCAGTCTCTCAAAGTGCTGGGATTACAGGCATAGGCCATGGTGCCTGGCCCCAATCTCTATTTTTAAGTGATACGTTTAGAATGTTTATATTCTATGTTAGTATTGATATGTGAGATATTATTCTGGTCATCACTTTGTTGCCTAATTGTTTTGTTTTCTCCCCTGTGTTAAAATTTTCCATGCATAAAGCAATTTTAAGTATTTCTTATATGACAGGTCTAGTTGTGGCAAATTCCCTTAATGCTTCCCTTAGACTTTTTTTTCCTTAGGAAACTTAGTTTTGCAGTATATGAAATTGTTGGCTGGCATTTATTCTGTTTAAGAAGATTAAAAATGGGACTCAAATCTTTTCTGCCTTTTAAAGTTTCTGCTGAGAAGTTTCCTACTAGTTTGATGGAGTTTCCCTTGTAAATTACTTGATGTGTTCATCTCTCAGCTTGGGGTGTTTTCTCTTGTTAACTCTGGCTACACTGATGACTACATAACTTGATGTCCTGTTTGCTCTGAGTGTTCCAGGTGCTTGATGACCTTCTTTGTAAATCTCTAGCAATAGCAGTGAAGTTTTCTTCTATTATTTTCTCAAATAGTTTTTACATGCTTTCTGCTTTTTATTCTTTATCTGTGATACTTATGATTCTTATATTTGTTTGTTTTATATAATCCTATATTTCTTGGAGAGATTGTTCATTCTTCTTGATTCTTTATTCTTTGTTCCTCACTGACTGGATTAATTTAAAAAGCCTTGTCTCCAAGCTCTGAAATTCCATATCTGACATTTAAATAATTTCCTTTTAGTGGGGTCCAATGCTGGAAAGCTAGTGGGATCATTGGACGTGTTAAAACAGCCTGTGGTTTTGTTGTTGTTGCCACCAGAGTTCTTATGCTGGCTCCCTTTCATCTGGAAGGTTTTCTCTCAGTTCAAAATAAATAGCTTTAGAGTAAACCTCTGCTGGGAACTCTGTTTACTGAAGAGAGGGCAAGTTCCTTAGACAGCATGACTGAGTTATGTTCTGGAAGGTTGACCAGGCAGGAGAGGGGCAGATATATTGTGAACCTGTAACACTGCTGCTTTCCTGAATCTCACCATTCCCCTGGAGTTGTCATAGTCCAAGTAGGTGCTGGGAAATATTTGTGCAGAGTAGTATGTTGATCCACAGGCCAGTGCTGAAAGCTTGTGTTGTTGGAGGTGGTTGTGGGGATTCACTCCACCTGGGTCTCTTGCTGGTGGTGGAAGCATGTAAGAGCACCCATCCTCCTCACTGCCTCATTGGCCCAGCAAGGGAGATAACCCCTAGGTAGATGTAGCACTCAGGAACTAGGGCCTCAGAATGATGCTAACTGCAATACCCAGGGTCTGGAAGCCAGTGGGACTTTGATGTGCCTTCTCTCTGGACCAATACTGCTGGAGATCCTTCAGGCAGCTCCCCCCATATCAATCCAGAGGCCTGGTATAGTTGTGGGCCTATGAAGACTGCATCATTAAGTTATGTATTCATCACTCTGGCCAGAGTTAAAGTGAAGGAGAAAACCCTACAGCTTGGATTGCAATATCTGTAGGGAAAGGAGGTAGCCCCAGGTTCATTCCCCTCATTCAAGGACCACAGTAAATCCTGTATTCACTTTTCCCCCTTCATTAAAATATCACAGTTCACAATCGTCTGTTTTCCAACATCTGAAATAGTGTTATATGTATTTTGCCCAGTTTACAACAGAAAGGAAATCCAATAGCAGTTCAACTTTTAAGGCTGGAAACAGAAAATAAACATTATGTGTATAGTTAGATTCATTTTATAAATGCATATTTTCCATTATTTCCTAAAGTTTCCACCCATATCAATAACTATAATGCCACAGTATTGTATTCTGACAAGTCTCCATGGTTTATTTACCTCTTTCTTTATCTTTAGAATATTACACTTGTTTATAGTTTTCTACTGTTTCAGAGAAGGCCATGTTAAAAATATTTTTTTTTATTAAATCATAGCTGTGTACATTGATATGATCATGGGGCATCATACACTAGCTTCATAGATCGTTTGACACATTTTCATTACATTGGTTAACATAGCCTTCCTGGCATTTTCTTAGTTACTGTGCTAAGACATTTACATTCCACATTTACTAAGTTTTACATATACCCTTCTAAGATGCACAGTAGGTGTAATTCCACCAATCCCCCTCCCTCTACCCAGCTCCCCCCTCCCTGCCCTCCCTTCTCTCCCTCTCCCCATTCCCCGTATTCTAAGGTTGTAACTGGGTTATAGCTTTCATGTGAAAGCCATAAATTAGTTTCATAGTAGGGCTGAGTACGTTGGGTACTTTTTCTTCCATTCTTGAGATACTTGACAAAGAAGAATATGTTCCAGCTCCATCCATGTAAACATAAAAGAGGTAAAGTCACATCTTTCTTTAAGGCTGCATAATATTCCATGGTGTACAAATACCACAATTTATTAATCCATTCATGAATCGATGGACACTTGGGCTTTTGCCATGACTTAGCAATTATGAATAGGGCTGCAGTAAACATTCTGGTACAAATATCTTTGTTATGATGTGATTTTTGGTCTTCTGGGTATATGCCCAGCACAGGAATTACCGAATTGAATGGCAGGTCTATTTTTAGATCTCTAAGTGTTCTCCATATATCTTTCCAAAAGGAATGTATTAATTTGCATTCCCACCAGCAGTGCAGAAGTGTTCCCTTTTCTCCACATCCATGCCAACATCTCTGATCTTGGGATTTTGTGATACAGGCTTGTCTCACTGGAGTAAGATGATATCTCAAAGTAGTTTTGATTCGCATTTCTCTGATGCTTAAAGATGATGAGCATTTTTTCATGTGTTTGAAGGCCACGCGCCTGTCTTCTTCAGAGAAGTTTCTCTTCAAAACCCTTGCCCAGCCTGTGATGGGATCCCTTGTGCTTTTCTTGCTAATGCGTTTGAGTTCTCTGTGGATTCTGGTTATTAAACCTTTTTTGGAGACATAATCTGCAAATATCTTCTCCCATTCTGAGGGCTGTTTGCTTTCTTTACTTACCGTGTTCTTGGCTGTGCAGAAGCTTTTTTAGTTTGATCAAGTCCCAGTAGTGTATTTTTGACGCTGCTTCAATTTCCCAAGGGGTCCTCCTCATAAAATACTCGCCCAGACCAATTTCTTTAAGTGTTTTCCCTGCACTCTCCTCTAGAATTTTTATAGTTGCATGTCTTAAGTTTAAATCTTTAATCCAGTGAGAGTCTATCTTAGTTAATGGTGAAAGCTGTGGGTCCAGTTTCAGTCTTCTGCAGGTTGCCAGCCAGTTCACCCAGCACTATTTGTTAAATAGGGAATCTTTTTCCCACTGAATGTTTTTAATTGGCTTGTCAAAGATTAAATAATGGTAAGTAGCTGGATTCATCTCTTGTGTTCTCTATTCTGTTCCAGACATCTACTTCTTTGTTTTAGTGCCAATACCATGCTGTTTTGATCACTATCGATTTGTAGTATAGTCTGAGGTCTGGTAGCATGATTCCTCCTGCTTTGTTTTTATTTCTGAGTAATGTCTTGGCTATTTGAGTTTTTTTCTGATTCCATATAAAATGAAATATTGTTTTTTCAAGATCTTTAACGTATGAAAATGGGACTTTAATAGGGATTGTGTTGAAATTATATATTGCCTTGGGTAGTATGGACATATTAACAATGTTGATTCTTTCCAGCCATGAGCATGGTATGTTTTTCCGTTTGTTAACATCTTCAGCTGTTTCTTTTATTAGAATTTCATTGTTCTCTTTCTAGATATCTTTCACATCCTTTGTTAGATAAACTCCCAAATATTTCATCTTCTTTGGCACTACTGTGAATGGAATAGAGACCTTGACTGTTTTTTCAGCTTGACTATTGTTGGTGTATATAAAGGCTACCGATTTATGGATGTTGATTTTGTAACCTGAGACGCTGCTGTGTTCCTTGATCACTTCTAAGAGTTTTGTAGCAGAATCCCTGGTGTTTTCTAGATAACACAATCATATCATCTGCGAAGAGCAAAGTTTGATGTCTCCTGACCCTATATGGATACCCCTGATTGCCTTTTCTTCCCTAATTGCGATGGCTGAAACTTCCATTACAACGTTAAAAAGCAGTGGAGACAATGGGCAATCTTGCCAGGTTCCTGATCTGAGTGGAAATGATTTCAATTTAACTCCATTCAATATGATATTGGCCGTGGGTTTGCTGTAGATGGCTTCTATCAGTTTTAAGAAATGTCCCTTCTATACCAATTTACTTAAGTGTTCTGATCATGAAGGGATGTTGGATATTGTCAGTAGCTTTTTCTGCATCAATTGAGAGAATCATATGGTCTTTATGTTTTAATTTGTTTATGTGCTGAATTACATTTATGGATTTATGTATATTGAACCAGCCTTGAGACCCTGGGATACATCCCACTTGGTCGTGGTGTATAATTTTTTTCGATGTGTTTTTGGATTCTGTTTTTTAGGATCTTATTGAGTATTTTTGCATCAATATTAATTAGTGATATTTGTCTGTAATTTTCTTTTCTTGTTGTGTCTTTCCCTGGTTTGGGGATCAAGGTGATGTTTGCTTCGTAGAGTATGTTGGGTAATATTCCTTCTTTTTCTATATTTTGGAAGAGGTTTAGTAATATAGGTACTAGTTCTTCTTTAAAGGTTTGGTAGAATTCTGACATAAAGCCAGGTAGTCCTGGGCTTTTCTTTTTAGGGAGATTTTGTATAGTTGATGCTATTTCAGAACTTGATATAGGCCTGTTCAACATTTCCACTTTGTTCTGGCTAAGTCTTGGTAGGTGGTGTGCTTCCAGGTATTAGTCGATTTCTTTCAGATTTTCATATTTGTGAGAGTAGAGTTTCTTGTAGTATTCGTTAAGGATTTTTTTAATTTCTGAGGGGTCTGTTGTTATTTCATCGTTACCATTTGTGATTGATGAAATTAGAGATTTGACTCTTTTTTTCCTGGTTAGGTTGGCCAAAGGTTTATCTATTTTATTCATCTTTTATAAAAACCAACTTTTGGATTTATTGATCTATTGTATAGTTCTTTTGTTTTCAATTTCATTTAATTCTGCTCTGATTTTGGTTATTTCTTTTCTTCTGCTGGGTTTGGGGTTGAAGTGTTCTAG
>CAUYPK010056645.1:0-16475 GCA_963574355.1 Loris lydekkerianus | reverse complement strand
TGCTTCTCTGTGACATACAATGTTCCTTCTGAGATGAGCTATCCATGGGTAGGTATCTGCTTGCAATGTAAGTCCCTTATATCTTTGTATAATTTCTGTTTAGAGGATCTGTCCAGCTCAGTAAGAGTAGGAGAAAGGTTAAAGTTCCCTGTTATTATGGTGTTATAGGATATCGTATTGGTCAAACTAAGGTCTGTTTCAAGAATATGGGAGCATTTAAGTTGGGTGCATAAATATTTAGAATTGAAATGTCTTCTTGTTGTATTTTTCCCTTGACCAATATGAAGTGACCATTTTTGTCTTTTTTGACTTTAATTGCTTTAAATCCACATGTATCTGAAAATAAGATTGCAACACCTCTTTTCTTCTGAATTCTGTTTGCCTGAAACATTGTCTTCCAACTCTTAACTCTGTTTTAATTTGTCTTTTGAGGCTAAGTGTGTTTCCCGCAGACAGCAAATGGATGGCTTGTGTTTTTAATCCAAACAGCCAATCTATGCCTCTTCAGTGGGGAATTCAAATCCATTAACAATTATTGAGATAATTGGTAAGTGTGGTAGTGTTCTATTCATCTTTTTTTGTGAAAGTCCATTGTTTAATTGTCTTTTGCATCATTGTGGAAGGTAGGTTCTGTCCTTTAATTTCTGGGTGCTTACTTTGCTGGTGGTCCATTGTGATGGTCAGTGTGTAGAACAGGTTGAAGTATTTTCTGTAGAGCTGGTCTTAATATAGCAAATTTCCTCAATGTTTGCATATTAGTAAAAGATTTGATTTCTCTGTCAATTTTAAAGCTTAGCTTAGCAGTATGTAGAATTCTGGGCTGGAAATTGTTCTGTTTAAGTAGATTAAAGGTAGATAAACATTGTCTTCTTGTTTGAAAAGTTTCATTAGAGAAGTCTGTAGTCACCCTGATGGATTTGCCCCTGTAGGTCAATTGGCACTTACTCTTGGCAGCTTGCAAAATCTTTTCTTTTGTCTTAACTTTGGACAGGTTTATCACAATGTGTCATGGAGAAGCTCTATTTGAGTTGAGGTGACCTGGTTTCCAATATCCCTCTGAAAGGACTGTATCAGAATCTTTGGTGATATTTGGGAAATTTTCATTTATAATATTCTCTATATGGCTTCCATTCCTCTGGGGCATTCTTCTTTCCCTTCTGGGATACCTATAACTTGTATGTTTGAACACTTCATGAAGTCCCGTAATTCTGTCAGTGAACAGTTCTGCTTTCTTTCTCTTCTTTTTTGCCTCTTTAACTATCTGAGTTATCTCAAGACCTTTGTCCTCTACCTCTGAGATTTTTTCTTCTGCATGGCCTAATCTGTTGTTGATACTTTCTATTACATCTTTAATTTCCCTGATTGTTTCCATCATCTGTATTTTAAATTCCCATTCTGCCATTTCTAACATTTCTTTATAGGTGGAATCCTCAGCAGTAGCTACCTCACGGTCCCTTGGGGAGGTTGCTCTAAACTGGTGTTTCATGTTGCCAGGATTTTTCTGCTTATTCTTCCTCATGAGTGTTTTCTTTTATGTTTCCTTGCCCTAATTTTCCTTTCACTTTCTCTTGCTCTTTAAGTTACCATGCCTCTGGCCTAAGGTTTTGATGAGTCCTTTTGGTACAGGACCAGAAGGATGAGAAAATTGAAGAGCAAGAAGGGAAAAAAAGATTAAAAAAAAAAAAAAGAAAAAAAAGAAAGAAAGTAAAAAGAGAAAGGAGAGGGGATAAGTAAAAGGGAATATTGACAAAAAGAAGAGAGGCACATAAAAAGGGAGACAGAAGTATTAAAGGCATATGGTAGGGTACTTTGACCCAACATTAAAGACCCCCACCCCCAACCTATGGGATCACTGGGTTGGATGGTTCCCTTGAGGTCAGCAGCTCTTTGCCACCCTGTTCAGACACAGTACCCTACCTCTACCAAGTAGATAGGATAGACAAAAATACCATAAATCAAACCAAAACAAACAAACAGAAAACCTTATGGGATAAAATTGGGGGAAAAACCAAATAATATGGGCAGAAACACTAGCAAAAATGAAGTTTTAATTATTAAAGATGGCAACAATGGAAAATTATATTTAAGCTAGAAAAATGAAGAAAGAAAAGAAAAAAATGTAAAGAAAAATCTAGAGGGAAAATGTTGGAAAAAAATTAAAAAATCCCAAAACCAAAAACAAAGCAGTATATATATCTTGCTGAATATTGTCTGGACAACAAGTGATCTTCTGGGGTATGAGATGTTGATCACAATGCTGATACAGCTGTATGAGATGAAGACAGGAGACCTCTGCTGATTTCTCAAACCCTGCAGGGTTGAGATCCTAAATCTCTCCTCAGCCCACCTAAAAGACACTTTAAACCATTAACGTTGGCTAAGCAGAAGCTTTCCCAAGAAAGCAGTTGTTGCTGGTATCTCTCCTGAGTGGCTGCCCGCTTATCCAGTGCACCAAAACCAGTCTCACTCTATGCCCCCAAAGGCTGAGGGCCAAGGTTGCAAGGCAGTCCTGCTACTGCCAAACACTGACATCCCCACTCTTCCCTAGCATCTCAGGCCTGGCCTTTGGCACTGTGGCACTGTTCAGTCACTAGATTACTCGCCCAAGGTCTCCCAGCCCAATCCTTGCTGTGTGACCCTGAGGGAAGAGCCTGTAGGGGCAGTTCTCCCACAATGGCTGCATGGGTGGCCCCAAAGTTTACAATATTAGCTCTGTCCCAGCTCAGAGGCTCAGTCTGGGGCCCTAGACAATGCTTAAAGTCATCCGCACTCTCACCCAAGTTCTCCCAAGGTAGTTCTACTGAGTGCCCAAGTTCAAAAAAACAAAACAGCCCACAGGGAAGGCCTTCCTTGTTTGTAATCTCACTGCTGCTGTAGTTATAGCTGTGGGCAGCCTTAGACCAAATGAATGCAACCAATTGACAGTTCTCCACTGCCTTTGTCCTCTTCCTGGGGTCCAGAAGTCTGTCACTATCTTCCTGTGTCCCCAAAGGGATGTTTCTGGGCAGAGCCCACAAGATGGAGATGCCTGGAGTCCTCTCTCTCCAATCTCACTGTGCCTGATTGCAAAGAAGCTGTTACTTGGCCACCATCTTGCTCCATCCTTCCTGATACCTAGTCCCCTAAATTTAAATAACAGATACTTCATAATGCTGAAGCTCATAATTCAACACAAAATATAACAATTACATTTATGGACTAAATAATGTAACAACCACTTTTATGAAGCAAAAATAAGATAAAAGGATACACAGACGACACAGGGTCCCCCTCTCAGGGCTGTACATAAACTACATTTTCTAAGACTAACCAAGCCTAACCACGGTCCCTGGGCCCAAGTGGGTCCAAAAGCCAATCTGACCAACATCCCACCTAAGCCAACACTCCCAAAGTGGAAAACATACCCTAACAAGAGGCTGCCACTCCCAAGCAGAGAACACACCCTTAATGAGACCACATTCCTACACAAGGGCAATTTTAAAATTAACTTCTATCTCTAAGCCCCTGGCATCAAATGGTTATAAATTCCACCTCCCCAACCACCCTGCCTCCTGCCTGCAGGGTAGTAAAAGCTGTATATAGAACTGTAGACAGAAGGCCCACATAGGCTAGCTCCTAAGGAATCCCCTTCAGTGTACCTATGGCTCTGACCTTTTTAAAATCCTTATCTATCAGTAAAATCTGTCCTTCTGCTTACTTGCATTGTTCATGGATTCACTCTTCTAATCTCAGAGGGACTCAGCAGAGGAGGAATTCCAGTTATATATTTTGAGGGCTCTCATCTGGTATTTGAAATCTGCTATTGTGGTAAGTAATTGAAACCCTGCTTGACTCTACCCAATTTTTTTTTTTTTTTTTTGTTATAACAATGAGCCTAATCATTGGGCATCAGTCAGCCAGTTAAAACAAATAGTGTGGCTGCTGATCTACAATTCTCAGATGACAGGTTTCTGGGGGAATGAATTGGCTTTCAAATCTTCCTCATCCCCAGCAGGAATACTGCCCCAGCAAGCAGTGCAGAGCAAAGGGGTGTAAGGGAAAGTTCAGAGGTTCCTGAACCCACTCTATTTCCAGTGCTTCTCTGGTTGATAGCTAAAGAGTAGACAAAAGCAACATACAGAGGTTCTGGAGTCTCCAGCAACAGTTTTGACCGTAGCACTGACAAACCTTCTGGCAAAATCCCTCTCAGTGTGCACTCCCAAGGTCTTTTGCTGTCAACCCATGTTTCCTGGGTCTCAAGCCTTTTGCTTTTGACTTCTGTAAGATCTCTTCTCCACTCTTGGAGAGGGACCTGCTTTGCTCTCTAAACATTTTTTCCCACACTTTCTTTTAGAATTTTTGTTGTTTCTTGTCTTAAATTTAAGTCTTTTATCCAGGGAGAGTCAATTTTTGTAAATGGTGAGAGGTGTGGGTCCAGTTTCAGTCTTCTACATGTGGCTAACATGTTCTCCCAGCACCATTTATTAAATAGGGATTCTTTTCCCCAGTATATGCTTTTGTTTGATTTATCAGATGGTGATATGAGGTTGAGTTCATCTCTAGGTTCTCTATTCTATTCCATAGATCTATCTCTATTTTTCTGCCAATACCATGCTGTTGTGATCACTGTAGACTTGTATTATAACTTGAAGACTGTTAACTAATGTGATGCCTCCATATTTGTTTTCATTTCTTAAAATTGAATTGGCTATTCAGGATTTTTTTCTGGTACCATGTAAAATGAAGTACTTTTTTTCTTCAAGTTCTTCAAAGTATGACATTGGTACCTTGATGGGGATTACATAAATCTGTAGATCTTTTTTGGTAATATGAACTATTTAATGATGTTGATTCTTCCCAGCCATGGGCATGGTATGTTCTTCCATTTGTTAATGTCTTCTGCTATTTCTTTTCTCAGGGTTTTGTAGTTCTCTCTGTAGAGATTCTTCATGTCCTTTGTTAGATATATTCCCAGCTATTTCATTTTCTTTGAGGCTATTGTCAAGGGTATTGTGTCTGATTTGATTCTCAGCTTAGCTGATATTGGTGCATATGATGCATTCTAGATTGTTTTAAAGGAAGAACATTATATTTCCAATGGAAATTTATATTGTATATGAAGCTAATAATTAAATGCAATTTAGAGAGTTCACTATAATGTTTACTTCATTAAATCAACAGATATTTGATGGGCACTTACTATATGCAACAGTGTTGAAGAAGATAGACAAGGGTCTGACTTCAGAGATTAGACTCTCATTCAGGAAAGTAGACAATGTACAAAAATTTAAGCCTGATAATTCTATTTTAATGTGCTATACATGAAACAGTGGGCTATCATAGAGTGACATGTACCTGGGGGGAAAGGTGCCCTATTTTATGTACCATTATAAAAGAAGGGCTTTCTGAATATTTGAGCTGAGTTTGAGGAGAAGGTGGAAAGAAGCTTCATAAAGAAACTGATTACTCTCCCTCGGCATGGGCAAGTGTAAAGGCCAAAGGCAATAAAGAGTTTATTTTGATAAAGCAGAGAAAAGGAAGCAAATGAGGCTCTAAACAAGAGTCTAGAAAACTTTTGTTCTAAAAGGCTTGTTAGTAATATTTTAGGCTTTTCAGGCACTATGTCTTCTGTTACATCTACTTGACTGATTATAGCACAAAAACAGGCACAGAGGATAGATAAAGAAATGTACCTACTTCCAATAAAATTTTATTTGAAAAAACAGGTGATAGGGTAGATTTGGCCTATTGGCTATAGTTTGCCAACCCTTGTTCTAGCATCTAGAGCAAAAGGGAAAATGTTAAATGTTTGAAATTAGAGAACTGTGCCAGGTCCAGACCATGTAGGGATAGTAAGGAATCGGGATTTTATTCTTAGTGCAATGTAAAGCCACTGAAAAGTCACATTAAGCAAAAGAGTGACTTGATTTAATTTCATTTTTAAAATTTTGTTCTGGTGGCTGTGTGAGAAAAGAATCATAAAACCATTAAGTATAGAAAGAAGTAGAGGAGCTATTAACAGTGGTCCAGATAAGAGACAATGATGTTTGGGCTGAAGGGGGCAGCAGAGGGATGATTGAATGAATTAACGTTGTGTTCTGGAGTCAGGATGTGTAAGATGAGATGTCAAGGTAGCAAGAATGAGTTCTAGATTTCTGGATGGAACTAGGTTTCGGGGAGATAATAGTGCTATCATCAAGATGTGGAATATGGAGGAGGAATCACAAGTTCAGTTTCAGAAAGTTTTAATTATATATATATATATGTGTGTGTGTGTGTGTGTGTGTGTGTGTATTTTTATATGTCAAGAGAGGCCCACACTCCCTTCAAGCCTTTCTAGTATGAATGACTGGACACTAATCTTGCTTTGCTTTTTCAAATATATATACCAGGCTTCAAAGCCACATATAAATAAAACTCAGGCCTTCTGTTAATGTGGCCACAGCCTTCACTTCCTGTGTCAAAATAGACCTCATTCTTCAGCATAGGAAGACGAATACCTCCAGTCACGTCTCTGCTTCTGCACTGCCAATAAACAAATTGGGACAACAGTGAAAGGGGACTGATTGCAGACAGATAAAAATAACTGGTGTGGAGAGAAACAGGATGTTAGTTGTGACCAGCAGACAATGCTGCAAATGTGCTGCTACACGGTTCTCTGTTGAACTTTGACCACATCCTAAAACACAGCTCAGTGTGACTATTTCAGAGATAATTTTCTTGCTTGAGGAATCTAGTCATAGGCATAAGAAAAAAGTAACCATAATCTATACTTTTGACTTAATTCCACTTAAATTGGATGCTCCTAGGAATACTGCTGCAGAAAACAGAAATAGGGAAAGAACAAATGAACCACAAACTAGAACATAAGCTAAATACTGTTTCCTGATCCATTCCATATTAGTAGGTGGAGTTTTAGTAGTTGTTCTGGTCAAATATACTATGTAATTGAGAAACATATATTTTTTACAAATAAACTTTGTTAAAATAGGCTAATTGGTGGAAGAACATCTTAATGCTAATTTTGGCACCATTAATACTAATGAGCAATATGAAATCCCAAAAGAAGGGTATAGGATTTGGTGTTTTCGAATTTATTAAAATCACAGCATACTTTGGTAAACATATACACGCACACCACATATCAAGTATATATAAATTTTTAGATCCTCAATAGAGACATCATTCCATTTTATAACTCTATGATCAGTTTGTATTATGCTTTGTTGCAAGCAACAGCATCAGCTACTTAAACAATTAGGGGTTACTTTCTTTAAAAAAGGCAAGAAAACCAGAGATAGATTTATGGCTTTATTCAGTAGTTCAGAAACATTGGAACACACTCAGAAGTTTTTCTGACCATTTCCCCTTGGTTATAACATGGCTGCTGCAGCTGTTAAGTACCATAGCTGTGATCATGAAAGAGAAAGAGGGAATTAAGAGCAGTCAGGGGACATCAGCTTCATTTGTTTCTTTTAATAAGAACAAAATATTTTTCATAATTCCTATCATAAACATTTCCTAGGGTCTTATTATCTGGAATCAGACTATATGACCAGTTCTAACTATTACAAAGGATGGGAGGGCAGGGGTAAGGGCTAGAAAATCAGGAAATAGGATTCTCATAATAATTTTAGGGACTCATGTTCTTACATGTAGGTTGAGCACATTATTGCTTCACACAAATTAGACCATAAAGAGAAGTTAGATCTTAATAAGGTAACTAATAGCATCTGCTGTATAGCATCTGCTGTATAAAGATCTCACAATTAAGTTTGTGAACTTGTCCTAGAAAAAGTGCTACATACCTTATTGCTGAATATCACTATGGTCACCTTTGAAGTACTTCTCTCAGAAAGCTGTGCACTAACACCAGTGCCTAGTCCACCCTTCAAAGCAATTTTGGAACTCTTTTTCTGGAACGGCCATCAGAGCTATCATCATATTACCCTTGATGTCCCGAAAGTCATCAAAATTTCTTCCTTTTGATATTTCCTTTATTGTCAGGTAAAGAAAAAAGTCATTAGGGAGGGGCCAGATCAAGTGAGTAGAGAGGGTTTTCCAATACAGTTATTTGTTTCTTGACTAAAAACTTCCTCACAGTCAGTGCTATATGAGCTGGTGCATTGTGATACAAGAGAGGTGAGTTGGTGAAAAGTTCAGACCATTCATCTAACTTTTCATGCAACCTTTTTAGCAATTCCAAATAGTAAACATGGTTAACTGTTTGTGCAATTGGTACTAGTTCAGAATGAATAATCCCTCTAATATCAAAAAAGTTTAGCAACATTGTTTTTACCCTTGATTTGTACAGACAGAGCTTTTTTGGTTGTGGAGAATTGGCCGACTTCCATTGACTCTTTCTCTCAGGGTCCTATAGGCACACTCATGTTTCATCACCTTGATAACATGGCCCAAAACATCATCCTGCCTCTCCAGAAGGTCTTGGCAAACTTTGATTCTTCTTAGCTTTCGTTAATCAGTGAGTCTTTTTCTTTCTTTCTTTCTCTCTCTCTCTCTCTTTCTTTCTTTCTTATTTATTTTTTATTAAATCATAGCTATGTACATTAATGCAATCATGGGGCACCATGTGCTGATTTTATATACAATTTGAAATATTTTCATTACACTGGTTAACATAGCCTTCCTGGCATTTTCTTAGTTATTGTGTTAAGACATTTATATTCTACATTCAGTAAGTTTCACATGTACCCTTGTAAGATGCACTGTAGGTGTGGTCCCACAAATTACCCTCCCACCGTAGGTGTGGTCCCCCCAATTACCACCTCTCCATCCATCCTGCCCCCTCCCCTCCCTTTCCTTTTTCTTCCTTCCTTTCTCCCTTCCTTCTTTCCTTCCTTCCTTCCTTCCTTTCTTCCTTCCTTCCTTTCTTCCTTCCTTCCTTGCTTCCTTCTTTCCTTCCTTTCGACAAATTCTCACTCCGTTGCCCTGGATAGAGTGTCATGGTATCATAGCTCATAGCAACATCAAACTCTTGGGCTTGAGCAATATTCTTGCCTTGGCCTCCCAAGTAGCTGGGACTGCAAGTGTGTACTACTATACCCCACTAGTTTTTGTATTTTTGGTAGAGACAGTGTCTTGCTCTTGCTCAGACTGGTCTTGGACTCCTGAGCTCAAGGAATTCACCCATCTCAGCCTCCCAGAGTGCTAGGATGACAGGCATAAGCCATCATGCCTGACCTTTTAGGACTATTTTTGCACACACTTTTCTCATGCCAAGTTTTTAGTTAGGATTTTTATAACTATTTCTCTATTGATATTTACTTGGTCTGCTGTATTTCTCAGGGTCCACCAATGATATTGATACACAATTTGATAAATTTTTGCAATGTCTTCATCAGTTCTGGTTGTTACTGGCTTCCCTGACCTCTTTTCAACAGTGACACTTTCTCTCCCCTCAGAAAAAACATTTAATCCACTTTTACACTGCTGTTTTCTTCATGGTATTATCTTAATAAACTTGGACTAATATGTCCCTGGTTTCATTTCCACCATTGCCAAGTATAACAAGAAATGTAATGGTTATTTTTTGCTCTAATTCAAAGTCTGACATTCTCTTGACAGCACACAAAAACACATGACAACAATAATAAACACTGCTCAGCAAGATAATGCCACACATTGACATGAATACAACTATAAGACACTGATGTACTAAGGTTATGAAATCTTACCAAGTTGTTTGCACAGTGCTGCCAACATAAGAGCACAGTGGCAAGTTCACAAACTTAATTGTCAGACCTCACAGGCTCTGTTACAAGACAAACTTATTATACCTCATTTGTTATTTTCAAATTGTAATGAACAGTGTGATGCAGTGCCCAGATGTCGGAAAGATTGCTTGAAGACAGGCCTTACCCTATCAGAGGCCTTCAGGTTTTGCCTCAACTGAAGTGAATGACCTCACCAAGCCCACACCCCCTTCTCAGGGCTGCCTGCATCAACATGGGCCTGCACAGGTCTGACACTCCCTTCCCTTCTTCCCCTTCACCTCCCATGTTCCTTGCTGCTATTTGGAACATCAGAACAGCTGTGAAGGGTCATCCCATGTTTATAGTGAGAGGTCTGCCAATGCTTCTGTTGAGACCCCAATTGTAATTCAACTCTTTCTTCTCTCTAGTCAGCTTTCCTCTCCTGTCTTTCACAGGTGTTGATCTTCTTATCAAATCTCCTGAGTGACACTGCCTATCTCAGAGTCTCCTTCCTGGACAACCCAACTAGCTACCAAAATAGAATAGAAAATTAAATGTACTCAAAATGTGTTCCTTTTTCTATTTTAGTTTTAATTTTTATTTGGGATTTTGAAGTAATTTTTTAGAGTTATTCTTTGGGAAGCTGAGGTGGGTAAATTGCTTGAGTTCAGGAGTTTGAGACCAGCCTGAGAAAGAGTGAGATCCCATCTCTAAAAATAGCCAGGCATTGTGGCAGGCACATGTAGGTCCAGCTACTTGGGAGGCTGAGGCAGGGGAATCACTTGAACCTAAGAGTTTGAGGTTGCTGTGAGCTGTGATGCCACAGCACTCTACTGAAGGTGACAAAATAAAACTCTGTTCTCAAAAAAAAAAAAAAAAATTAGAGTTATTAAAATAAAAATGTAATTTTCTAAGACTGTGACATTTCAATTCACAATTCTGTGTCATTTCAACATTGGCAAGTGTGATAAATATGTGCCATCTGCATCAACTGTTTATTTCCCCAATTGAGCACTTGATTTTGTTTATAAAATTTTCTTGTTTTTTTTTTTTTGAAATAGCTTATATTTCTGAATACAAAATTAATTACTACTCATTGAAGAATTACAAAAACAATTAAAAGTTTATGTAAGAAAAAAAAGAAATCACCTATAATCTCAACAGATACCTGTTACTAAGCTTACAGCAATGTCTGTCCATAGTTATAAAGGGAGTTAACGGCTGTTTCTTTGGCCTTTCCTTTGGTCTTAGGAGAGCTTGAGAATTTCACCCATATTTAATCCTTCTTGCAATATTAACTGAAGGAAATTTTCAGAAATTTAGCAAGAGCAGATCCATATTAAAAGAGAGTCTAACCAAAGAGTAGCAACAGGGCAACCACCAGACCTCAATGTTGAGACTTAATAATGAATAACTGCAATTGATGAGATGCAGCTGTCTCCGAGAATTGGAGCTAGTCTCATGCAGCTGAGAAAGCAGTGTGACTGATTAGGAAAAAAATGAAAGAAAACCCAGGGCTGGTGGTTCCCCGAGTAGAGACAGTTTGCACATTTTGGGTTCATTTTTCAAGGCTGTGCATGTTCTCTAAGTAACGTGACAAGGACTGCAAGCCTGGGAGGTACAGGGAGGTACCACACCTATGTTGCTGTTGTGCATGCTGGTGTGTTTCCTGTGTGCTTTCATAAAACTAAATAAACTCGGTGCTGGGATTAAATTGAGCCCTTCACAACTATAATATAGACATTTTGTTATCATTCAAGACTGTACACTGATGGTAAAAGATGTAGAATTTTACAAAATTTCCTCCCCAGAGAGCTCTCTCTTTATTTTTGATTTAATGTCCTTACTTTGTATGGGCCTATTCAGGTTTTGTTTTACTTCTTTTTTTTTATGTGTGTCAGGGGTTGGGAAAACATATGGAATGCTTCAGGAATTTGCGTGTCATCCTTGCACAAGGGCCATGCTAATCTTCTCTGTATCGTTCCAATTTTAGGATATGTGCTGCTGAAGGGAGCAGTAGGTTTTGTTTTACATCTAAATCAGTTTTGGTAATTTGTGTCTTTCTAAGAATTTATCTATTTCATCTAAGTAGTTAGAAAGTTGTTCATAACAGTTCCTTGTAACTCTTCTAATTCTTTTAAAGCAGGTGTCTAATGCTTATCAACTTTGTTGATCTTTAACCAACAAGCCCAACCCTTTTGCTTAAATTGATTTTTTATTTTTTATTTTTCCTGTTGTTTTTCTGTTTCTGTTCCCCAATTTTTTCCTCTGGTATTTATTTTCTTCTTTTTACTTTGGGGTTGACTTCTTTTTGGAGTTAAAATATAAGATTTAGACGTTCTTCATTATGTGAGTATTTGATGCTACATATTTCTCTGTAAGCATTGCTTCAGCTGCAGTCCATAAATTCTGGTATGTGGTGTTTTTATTTTCATTTAATATGTTTTGCATTTTCCCTTGTAATTTGTTCTTTGACCAACGTGTTGCTTAAAATCTGTCATTTAATTCCAATGCAGCCATTTCGACTCTGTTATTGTTTGCTGTATGCATAAATACCTTTTCCCACTCTTTACCCTCACCTATTGATGCCTTTGAATTTAAAGTACGTCATTTATAGAAAAATAGTAAAACCTTGGTTTTTTATCTATTCTCCCTCTGCCTTTTGATTGAGTGTTCAGTCTACTCATATTTAACATAGTTACTGATAAACAGTCATGAGCTGAAAAATGATGTTTCAATAATGGATTGCACATTTGCTGGTGGTTCTAGAAGTTTTAATGTAACATTTCTACGTTTAGATACACAAATACTTACCATGTGTTACAATGGCCTATAGTATTCAGGGAGAGGTGTGCAACCTTTTTTCTTTTCTGCTGCTCATTGGAAGAGTAAAAATTGTCTTGGGCCACACAGTAAATACACAAACACTAGTGAAAGCTGATTATCAAAAAAAGTCCATGCATTCTTTTTGTGATATCTGACACCACACGATAGGTAAAAAAGTTCTCACAAAATTAGCATGTGGCCCTTGGTAACATGATATATAAGTTTGTAGCCTAGGAGCAATAAGGTATCCAGGGGTGGCGAACAAGTTCGACACAAAGAGCCAAAATTTTAAACTGTGAGAGTCAGAGAGCCACACCACCCAGTGACCTGCCAAAACAGACAAACACTCACACAAAAGCATATAATTTTAATAATAATATATTAAACACATAATATAACATGCTCAGTCAGGTGTTTTTTGTTACCTTGTTCGCCACCCCTGGTTACTATAGCCTATGTGCGTAGTAGGCTGCGTCATCTAGGTTTGTGTCAGTACACCTAAGATATTCACATGAAAAAGTTACCCAATGAGACATTTCTCAGAATGTATCCCTGACATAAGTGATGGATGACTATAGTTGAAATTATCTGCTCTTTTGCTATTTATTTCCTTTATATCTCACATCTTTTTTTGTTCCTCTCTTCTTCTACTACTATCTTCTTTTGTGTTAAGCAAGTACTTTTTAAAAATTTTTTTATTTTTTGAGACAGAGTATCACTATCCCACCCTCAGTAGAGTACGCTGGCATCATAGCTCACAGCAACCTCAAACTCCTGGGCTTCAGCGATTCTCTTGCCTCAGCCTCCCAAGTAGCTGGAACTACAGGCACCCGCCACAATGCCAGCTATTTTTTTGTTGCAATTGTCATTGTTGTTTAGCTGGCCTTGGCTGGGTTTGAACCCACCAGCCTTGGTGTACATGTCTGATGCCATAACCACTGTGCTATGTGGGCTGAGCCTAAGCAAGCACTTTTAAATATTATTTTAATTCCTCTGTTGATATTTTGACTGTTTTTAATAAAAATTTTTTAAAATCAATTGCTCTAAGGATCATGACACCTTTTTAATTTTTATAATTTATTTAAAATTAATACTGACTTAACTCAAGACAATTTGTACCAGTAAAGCTCTACTTAAACTTTCCCCATTCTTCTGTGTTATTGTCATATACAAAAGATTCATTACATATATTATAAACTGAACAATATTGTGTTGGTGATAATTATTACTTTAAAAAAAAATTTTTTTTTTTGAGACAGAGTCTCAAACTGTTGCCCTGAGTAGAGTGCTATGACATCATAGCTCACAGCAACCTCCAACTCTTGGACTCAAGCGATCCTCTTATCTCAGTTTTTCTATTTTTTTTTTTTTAGTAAGACAGGGATCTCACTTTTGCTCAGGCTGGTCTTGAACTCATGAACTCAAGCTAGCCACCTGCCTCAGCCTCCCAGAGTGCTAGGTTTCAGGTGTGAGCCACCACGCCTAACCTAAAAAAATTTCCAATGTTAAAGAAATTAGGAAAGGTAAAGAAAAATCATGTATGCATGTACACACACACACACACACACACACACACACACAGCTCATACACAGTCTTTTCATTTACTTAAACATTTTCAGTGATTGACATTTTTTCCCGTGGATCTGAGTTACCACACAGTGTCATTTCTATTTTTTTTTTTTGAGACAGAGTCTCACTTTGTCTCCCTTGGTAGAGTGCCATGGTGTCACAGCTCACAGCAACCTCAGACTCTTGGGCTCAAGCAATTCTCTTGCATCAGCCTCCCCAGTAGCTGGAACTACAGGTGCCTGCCTCAACACCTGGCTTTTTTTATAGATGGGGTCCCACTCTTGCTCAGGCTGGTCTCAAACCTGTGAGCTCAGGCAATCCACCCTAGCCTCCCAGAGTGCTAGAATTACAGGCATGAGCCACCGTGCCTGGCCAACATGGTGCCACTTCTATTGGCCTGAAGGACTTCCCTTGATTTTCCCTGTAATTAATGTCTGCTAGAATTGAAATCTCTCAATTTTTGTTTTTCTGGGAGTGTCTTTATTTTGCTTATGTATTTTTTCTTTTTTTTATTAAATCATAGCTGTGTACATTAATGCAATCATGGGGTACAACGTGCTGGTTTTATATACAATTTGAAATATTTTCATCCAACTGGTTAACATAGCCTTCATGGCATTTTCTTAGTTATTGTGTTCAGACATAATTGGTGGGACTACAACTACAATGCATCTTGAAGAATACAGTTGAAACTTACTGAATGCAGAATATAAATGTCTAAACATATTTTGCTTATATTTTTGAAGAATAATTTCACTAAGGTATAGAATTCTTGGTTGCTCCCCCCCTTTTTTTTCTTTAGGCACTTTAAATATGTCATTCCTATTTCTTGTGATCTCATTCTTTCTAATAAGAAGTCAGCCAATAACAAATTGCTGTTTCCTTATACAGCATGAGTTCTTTTTTTCTTCTGTTTTCCAAATTTTCTCTTTTCCTTTTCCTTTTAGGAATTTGAGAGGGATGTGTCTGGGTGTTTTCTTTTGTGTATGTATGCTAGTTGGTATTCACTGAGTTCCTTGAATCTTGAGGTAAATGTCTTTCATCAAAATAAGATATTTTCAGCCGTTCTAGTTTCAGACTATTTTCTGCCTCCCTTTCCTCTACCTTTCCATGACTCCCCAGTAAATGTTTCCTGGAGTTCTCGAAATTGTCTCATGGATCTCTGAGACTCTATTCCTTTTTTTTCAATCCCTTTCTCCTTGAACTTTGGACTGGACAATTTTTATCAATCTATCTCTGAATCACTGAGTCTTCTACTGTTTCAGATCTGCTGTTGAGTCCACCTAGTGATTTATGTTTATCTCAGTTATTATGCTTTTCAATTATACAATTTCCATTTGGTCCTTTTTTGCAGTTCAATGTCTCTGTTGAGATTTTTCATTAGTTGCCTCATTTTTTTATTATTAAATCATAGCTGTGTATATTAATATGATCATGGGGCACCATACACTGGCTTTATAAGACCATATGACACATTTTAATCACACTGGTTAACATAGCCTTCCTGGCATTTTCTTAGTTATTGTGCTAAGACATTTACCTTCTACTTTTATTAAGTTTCACATATACTCTTGTAAGATGCACTGCAGGTGTAATCCCACAAATCATCCTGCTTCCACCCACCTCACCCTCCCTCTTCCCCTTCCTCCTATTCTTTTGTTATAACTGGGTTATAGCCTTCATGTGAAAGCCATAAATTAGTTTCATAGTAGGGCTGAGTACATTGGGTACTTTTCTTGCATTCTTGAGATACTTTACTAAGAAGAATATGTTCCAGCTTCATCCATGTAGACATTAAAGAGGTAAAGTCTCCATCTTTCTTTAAGGCTGCATAATATTCCATGGTATACATACACCACAATTTATTAATCCATTCGTGGATCGATGGGCACTTGGGCTTTTTCCATTACTTAGCAATTATGAATTGGGCTGCAACAAACATTTGGGTACAAATATCTTTATTATAATGTAATTTTTGGTCTTCTGGGTATATGCCTAGTAGAGGAATCATAGGATTGAATGGGAGGTCTATTTTTAGATCTCTAAGTGTTCTCCAAACATCTTTCCAAAAGGAATGTATTAATTTGCATTCCCATCAGCAGTGTAGAAGTGTTCCCTTCTCTCCACATCCACACCAACATCTCTGGTCTTGGGATTGTGTGATATAGGCTAATCTTACTGGAGTTAGATGATATCTCAAAGTTGTTTTGATTTGCATTTCTCTGATGATTAAAGATGATAAGCATTTTTTCATATGTCTGTAGGCCGTGCGCCTGTCTTCTTCAGAGAAGTTTCTCTTCAAGTCCCTTGCCCATCCTGTGATGGGATCACTTGTTCTTTTCTTGCTTATACGTTTGAGTTCTCTGTGGATTCTGGTTATTAAACCT
>CAUYPK010056643.1:0-42820 GCA_963574355.1 Loris lydekkerianus | reverse complement strand
ATGCTCCCTTTGTCCTGTTCCAACATTTTGAATTGGGTAAGCATCCAGAAATGTGTCCATTCTTATATCTGAGCAGAAAAGTGTAGTGGAGAATGTCACCCGGTAAGGCAGGTGATCCCTGTACTAATTGTCATCACTAACCTCTAGTAGACCCTCATTAATGCTGGGAAATCCTCTTTTGTTACTTGTCCGACTTCTATCCTAAGCCTTCACTCTCACCTATATTCAACAGCCTGCTACTACACTCTTGCAGTAATATGGGGTAAAGATCTAAGTAGACCACAGCCTACTTCAAACTCTCACTTCAGAGAAATGGCAGTGTGGTTCAAATCTACATCTCAAGGGATTGACTAGAAGTTATCTGCTTGATACATTCTCTGCACAGATCTAAGAGAGAAGGCCAGGCAAGAGGGTGAAGCCATGTTTTTGAGGAAACTGGGATTTGTGAGGGAGAGGGAAACAGGAGAGAAAGTGTCTCTTGATTCAGTCTCCTTTATGAAGTGGAAGAGGATTGCTGTAAGAATTGTTTGGTGTCTGTCTGTAATAATAGAGTGAGTCTTACAGTTGTCACCTGGTTGATAATAGTCTGTCAGGTTGCAAAACCTGCTAACCTGATGTTAGTTAACTTATGTTAAAGAAGTGGAGAGATGAACACTAAGAAGAAATGGAATGGTGTATGACAAGAGTAGGAAAGCCTGAGCGGTTCTTTTGAGTTCCTCACAGTTCTAGAGATGCACATGTGATCTATCTAACAGAGCCTATGGGCAATAGGGGAGAGGGAATGGGGAGCTGTGAGGTCAAGGCTTATTGTAGACTTCAGCCCATTGAGGAAAAATGTTCAGAGTATCTAGCTACAAGCTGAGGGTCAGCTAGAAGAAGCCACTGAATCCTGGTTCTTAATGTTAACTGGAGCACTTTCTTGTGTTTGAGACTCAACTAGTTGGACAACTGGAGTCTTCACCTCTTCTCTCTGAATCTGCAGATGATAACACTATATCAGAAGTTAAGAACTACAACTTAAAGCTCAGCCAACTCTTTTTGATCAGAGACTCTTTATCTCTTTTTTTCCTTTTCTTTTTTGTTTTTGTTTTTGAGACAAGTCTCTTTCTGTTACTCTGGGTAGAGTGCTATGGCATCATAGCTCACAGCAACCTCAAAATCTTGGGCTCAAGAGATCCTCTTGCTTCAGTTTTTATATTTTTAGTAGAGGCAGAGTCTCACTCTTGCTCAATCTGGTCTCAAACTCTTGAGCTCAGGTGATCTACCTACCTCAGCCTCCCAGAGTGCTAGGATCACAGGCATGAACCACAACACCCAGCCATGTCTAAGGAAGATGGAAAAGTTCAAAAGGTGAGGAAGAAGACCATATCCATAGCCTTGTCTACATCTCAAGCCATGTAAATCAAAACCTGAATTCTTATGGGGAAGAAGACTCTAAATAAAGTATGAAGTTATAATATGAAACAAGACAGGTCAAATTTTTAGAATAAAATTGATTCAAAATGTTGGATTTAAACACACATTATTAAGAGTCTCTGATGGATGGCCATTGGAGAAAGAGCATTTTATTTTTTCAGAAAATTTAACAACAGTGATTAGAAAATTGGTCTTTGTTTCTACTCAAAACAGATATATCAACTATTCTACCTATATCAGAACAATCTACTTTTACTTTCCTATTTGGCATGTAGGAATTAACTCTCTCTCAATATTTTGCTTGAGTTCAATCTCCTCCAGCCTTCCCAGAATCTGATAGCATTGATTTTTAACATTGCTTTTTTGTATAAGCAGCTGGGTTTCCTACATCAACATGAATGTACTCTTTTCTGTGTCTTCACGATTTTTCCCTTGACTCCGTATTGCTCCAGCTGGAACCCCATTTCTTTTCTTGCTTTCAGATCAGATATCTCAAAAGAACTCTACACACTTTTTCCTCTCCCTTACTGCTCATCCCACTACAGCACTGCCCACATCACTGCACTGAGTCTCCATTATCCTTCATGCTGTGGAGTCCAGTGGACACCTCTTTTGCCTCATCACATTGACTACAGCCCTTTTTTGAACTATCTTATTCCTTTCACTTGTATGACTGTCTTCTCCTACCTCTCTGCCCTCTCCTGTACTCATTTTACTGTATGCTTCCTCCTCTTTTATTGTCCTTTAAAGTTGAAGTTTAACAAAGCATATTCCTAGATACTTTCTACTACCCTGTCCCTAAGATGTTTGTTCAGAAGCACAGTTTAATTTATGAATGAACCTATACAATACTAACTCCCAAATTTATATTTCTAGCATGAACCTCTTTTCTGAGTTCCAGAGTGTTTGAACAGCATCATACGCAACATCTTCTCTGGGATATTTGAAAGATCCTTCAAAGTGCCCATAGCCAAGACTAAATTCAAGATTTGCTTTATGAAACCTGTCCCAGTGTCAGTAAGTGATGCTGTCTTTCATCCAGTTGCCACCTTTGATACTATTCTCTTCTTATCATCCAAATTCTTCAACTGGTCCTATTAATTGCTTACTTTTTAACATCTTCTTAATCTATTAACTCCTCCCTTCTCTATTCCGGTACATTCCAATCCATCATTTTTCACCCAGATAACTGGAATAGCCTCCAATTGATTTGTCCACACCAAGCTTCCCATGATGAATCATAAAACACAGAGGCAAGAAAATTTCTTGAAATGTAAATTTGATCATAGCTTTTTTCCATTAAAAATCATGGGATAAAGAACCAAGAACCTAACGTGTCCTATTAGTCCTCAAAGAAGTCAAAGGCACAAAATGCCAGCCTTATTTCCAGCCTTAGTTCATAGTGTTAGGAGCCACATCAAATTCATATGCTGAAGTCCTAAACCTCAGTACTTCAGAACAACATGGTCTTTTTTAAAAGAGTCATGCCCCATATGACTAGAGTCTTTCTGAAAGGGGAAGATTTGAACACAGATACACAAAGGGAGAACACCTTCATAGATTAAGGCAGTGATCAGGATGATGAGTCCACAGCCAAGAAACACCAAAGATCACCCTCAAACCACTGGCAGTGGCCAAGTGCCATGGACAGCCTCCGGAAGACCCAACATCACCAACCCTGTGATCTCGAACTTCTCACCCCCAGAGTTGTGAGACAATAAATTTGTGTTGCTCTGGGCCACCAGGTTTGGGGCACTTCATTACAGCAACCCTAGAAAACTCATACACATCCCACGCTCTTCCTTGCTCTGTGAGCTACCCTGAACTGGCCTTTCGTCTCCTCTGGTGACTCATGTCCTGCTTCCTACAACAGAACCTTGCAGAAGCCCTTCCTTCTGTCTGGAATACTTTCCTTCTCTCCTTTACTTTCTAAACTTCTACCATTTCCCCAGTCCCATGGCCAGATAAAGAAAGTCCTCCCAGAGGAAGATCCCAGCCTAAATAAGGTTCATTTATTATTCATCGTGGTTCGGCTTATAATTGTGTATCATTCAAGTTGTTCTTTGACTAACATGATGTCTGCTACATTATTGGCAGGCAAAACATATCTGTTGTTTGAGTGAAGGAATGAATGCACCGCATGAGTACACACTCTGGGCTGATTTAAATGCAAGCCCACACAGAATTAATTGCCCACTCTTCTGCTTTCTCCTATTGATTTACGCTTTCTACTATTACATAATTTACCTACCATATATCTTCTATCTTATGGGTCCGCTACCGCTGCAGCTCCTTTACAAGTAGGCACTATGACTTCTTTGAGTGTTATGTCCCTAAACCCAACACTATGTCTGGAACTTTAACGGGCACTCGACAAATACTTGTGGCACTGAATTATGTCGAAATGGTAGGGAGCACTGAAGCACCATAGCTGAACAAAGGTAATGGATAATTACTACCGAGTGGCTTGAATTATTCTTTCCCTACACCAAGAAGTTGTTAAAATTTGCTGTTCCTGGTAAGTAAAGTTATGCCGGATAAGTTCTTCTATTCAGCCTCAAGCTTATGTGGAAGGAAATTAAATGTCTCTTCCTTAGATACATTTATAACTCACTCCTCAGCTGATGTGCTTCACAATGCCTTTTGAGAATTCTTTTCAATTCTCTTTATCCTCTTATCCTCCGCCTCCCTTAGATGTTTGTAACCCAAGGGAAAACAAAGCACTTAAATGCAACTAACACTGTAATCATACACAGCTTTGAATTGCATAAAGAACAAACAGAACCGGGCAAGTATTCCTTGTGATTTCATGTCTTTCTGACTTAAACCCTTGTATTTGGACACTTTAAATGCAAACACAGGCCAAAGTAACAACATTTTACATTTCAGGCTAGCCACTGAAATCCATTTAGTTCTAGCTGAAATACTATAAACACAATTAAACACAATTACTTCTCTAACCTAAAGGGTTTTTTAAAAATAATAATTTTAAGAAATGCATGTGGAGGTAATTAGAAGACGTGCAAATTTTATAAATATGATAGAAAAATGCTCTTCTCAGGTGATAATAACATTAATAGTAACTTCTTCTTCTATATTTCTTTTTATCCAAAGTTCCCAAAGCACTTTTAAAGACTATATATGAAGGTCAAGGAAGAAGTGTTATCTGGGGCAGTGCCCGTAGATTGGTGGGTAGGGCACCAGCCACATACACTGAGGCTGGCGGGTTCGATCCCAACCCAGGCCTGCTAAACAACAATGACAACTTCAACAACAACAACAACAACAACAATAGCTGGGCATTGTGGTGGGCATCTATAGTCCCAGCTACTTGGGAGGCTGAGGCAAGGGAATTGCTTAAGCCCAAGAGTTTGAGGTTGCTGTGAGCTGTGACACCACGGCACTAAAAACGAAGTGTTATCTGTAGTTAATAAATAACCGAAAGTGGATCCTATGTTTATTAATTAGAACTCCAGGCCATCTAGATGGTTCATAGCAAATTTCTTCATTCAACCAGGATGTAATACATGGGTCACTAGGAAAGTTTCTAGACAGACCATGTTATGATCCATTATTTCACTTTCAAGAAACATAGTTGACAGCATCCTTCCTGATTCACCCATGCACCTTACAACTTGCTTGGCTTATCACTGTTGCTGGGAGGGCTTTGTTTGTTTCTGTGCATATGGATTTTATGTTCCTTGTTTTTGTGTAGCTCAAAACTTTCATAATGACTCACACATGCATCTCCAGTAGACCAGACGAGTTACATCTGTTTATAATATAGTTTCCTCCACTGTTGATGTTATTTTCACCTCTGCTTTGGTAATTTGATCATCCAGTGAAGGACAAAACCAAGAAACTTAGATGAATTCAAACAAATCGTGAGCACCTGGAGGGGGCAGACATGCTTGGACTTTGCTCTGTCCCCAGTGGCTCTGTTTTCTCTTAGCCAAAATTAAAGAAGAAAATAACTTTCTAAGTGCTGATGAGTTTCTGTGGTCTCCAGGATGCTCTGTGGTGACCACCATTAGTGTATCTCAACTCCTGAGTGGATTGATTGAAAGACTCCAAGTGATTCTTTCCCGTTTCTCACACTAACTTTAAGATGCTTCTGTGCAAGAATCACCCCATAGGATTAAAGCCCCCATGTACCCGTCTCCTGTCTTTCAGCATTAACAAGAAAGGAAAAAGGAAGAGAAAATAAAAGAAAAAGACAGATGGAATCTTGGGTTGGGGGATCTGCTGTGTTTTTCTGTGTAATTAGCTTTCCTTTCAAACTTGTCTTTTTAGAAAGGGAGATCAGTCCTCCACTCCTGCTTCTGTTTTCATATTTCCCCCTTTCTTGTCTGCTCTATCCCAAAGAATATCATTAAGCCATGGAAAGATAATGAACCCTTCAGTCAAATACAGGAATGCATCTGAACTACACACAAAAGTAACACATTACATTGACACCATGAAAAACGATTCATTGGGGAGACCTCTACCTTCCTTCCCTTTACCAGTTACTCATTCCAGACACTGAAACCAGCTGTGATGAGGGGCTGGTATTTGCTTTGCAAAGAAAGAA
This sequence comes from Loris lydekkerianus, assembly GCA_963574355.1. NCBI lineage: Eukaryota > Metazoa > Chordata > Mammalia > Primates > Lorisidae > Loris > Loris lydekkerianus. The sequence goes on along the minus strand of CAUYPK010056643.1, from coordinate 36,831 downwards.
AAGCTCCCTCTGTACCCATATTCTTATTCTTTCTACTGATTTGAGCGTTAATAGTATTTGACAGGCTGGTAATTTGTTTTTTTAAAAAAACCATAATTCATTTAGTGCCGTTCCGCTTGATTATTGTACATTTTACACAATGGTGCCTAGAAAATATTGTTGTTTCTTAACAATTCTATTCCTTCCAGTAATCATTCATTCAAGAAAGCTGGGGGAGAGACTTTGGGGATGGGAGGGGTGCATTGTGGGGGGTGCCAGGAGGGCAGGAGGATCATAAAGAAAGCATAAGGAGAGGGTACGGGGAAGAACATGAGAGGAGAGGAGACAGAGGCAGAAACAAAGACAGAAGGGATAATTAAATAGGGGGATAACTATGTGAGAGAACAGTGAGAAGTGGGAAGAGGAAACAACATGAATGTAGCACAGACTGATGCCAGATAGCACAGGGTGGGAGGGAGAAAATGAGCAGACAGGGAGAAAGTTACTCCTCTCCCTTCTCAAGGTGAAATTACAAAGGTGAGGAAGAAGGTCAAGGCACAAGGCTCACATACACAGTGTGTCTTCTATCCCAAAGAAACTAGATCTACCAGTCTCTGTTAGGGAGGAACTTGTAGGCCTAGGAAAGCCTTATGAAGTCAACCTCCCTCCCAAATCGTTACGGATTAGTCAAGGACAGAAGGGCCCTCCGTGGCTTCCAACCCTGGTATTTGGTGTCCAAGTGAAGGGAGTCAGTGGGGGCAGTGTTCTCCCCCGACCCTGGGACCCTCTCTTTCTCTGGGGCATTCAGGCTGCCTCCCTCTCACTGAACGTGAAGAGCTAAGCTGGTGTTCTGAAGTCACTTTTGCCTTTTACTGAACAATCACAGTTTGCCAAGCATTGTGCTCTTTGCTTTTCTCTGCTCCCTCAATCCTCACCCTTTTTGCACAGCAAGAACTATTATTCCATTTTACAGATAAGCAAACAGGATCTGAAAAGTTAAGCCTTTGATTTTGGTCCCAAAATCAGTGAGGGTGAGAACCCAAATTCAAGACTGATTCTTAACACAAAGCTCAAATCTGGGCCTGTGGGAACAACTGACTTGCTGGAGCTTTCACAGAAACAGGGTGCGCCAGTTAGGTTGCAGCTCTGGGTGATGGATCTGCAGGTCCTTCAGGGAACAGGAGTCTTCCTGCCGGGGCCACAGGACAGGACAGGTCAGGACTAAGGATCTCACCTGCCAATGACTCAAGATTGGAATGCAAAGTCACCAAGAAAGTGGAGCAAGGGATGAGTTCCCAGTGCCATTAGGATTGTGGTGATGCTTCTTTTCAGCTAAGATTCCCTGGATGGTGGGAAACCATGAATGGAGACCTGGGGGGAATGGCTCTTCTACTCCAGTCCTATTAATATCCCAGCCAATCATTGATTTGTGCTCTCATGTGAAATGGGATGACCAGTCCCTATCTTTCATCTTATTACACCATGAGGAAAATAAAATCCCTTTCAAGGCATCCTGGTATTACCTACTGGAGTTGAAAACTAGAGATGAATCTTTACAACCCAGCAATTCCACTTCTGGGCTGCGTCTCAGGCAAAGCTTGTACATATTCATGAGTTGTGAACCCAAATACGCATGGTGATGATGACATGTGTAATAGTAGAACGTATGGTGACACCCTAACTATCCTCTAACATATGTGAAGGCATCACTGTGATTTATCAGAGGACACCTTAGCCCACGTATCAATGGAAAAATATCACAGGCAAAACTTTCAGATTATGAAATACACATGGCATAACCATATTTATAAGTTTAAATAGATGCCAATACTTTCTATTGTTTAGTGATACACACGTGGTAGAAACACAAATAAATGCATGGGAGTGATAGATATCAAATTTAGAATAGTGAGCTCCGTGGCAGAGGGGGTGAGCCGATCACAGAATGATTCCCAGGAGGCCTTAGGTGGCTCACATATTTTTTGTTAATCTGGGCAGAAGACTGATGCCAATGTTTATTTTTTCTCTTGCTCTTTTTTAGTATATCTAAAATCTTTCACAATAAATATTTTTAATTGGAAAATATGGAAAAGCAAGCATTGAAACATAGTAACTGCACCCAGCGGGGAGATTGAAGTGGGTAATTCCAGTCGCCAGAGGATGGGGGGACATAGCAGAAACCCCCATCAGTGGTCTCAGGGCAGGCCCTTTCTTAGGATCACTGGGCTGGTTTGGGCAGCAGCAAAGAGTCCAGAAATAGAGATACAGTGTGGAAAAGTCAGAGGGAGACAGAGAAAGGAGATGGGGAGCTGGAGACCCAGCCGACGAGGGAGGGCCCTTGTTAATCTCGCCAGGCTGTTGTGGTTGAAGGGACCCCCTCTGCTCCCCAGCAGCCGCTTAGGTTATTATTTCTCTCAGCGGGTTTCAAGCTGCCTGCAATTCTCTGTTAGTTAATAAGAAAACTGAGAGATGCAACAATTGCTTTTGCTTGGCTGGCTTGTAAAGGCCTTGTCACTCAAAAATGGAACAAAGGCCCTAATAACACCCTATGCTGCTAAAGCGAGTGTCAGGGAACAGACCAAAATCAATTACGTGGGTGAAACCCACGGACAGGAGGAGCCCCGCGCACGGCCACCTAGACCACGTAATGCCATTAGCAGGTGCTCTGCTTTCATAGGAGGACAGAGCCATGCAGGAAAATTATAATTAAAAGTAAAAAAAGAGAAACAGCCTCTGGTGCCCTTCTGTCGCAGGCTGAAGGTGGACGTGGGTCTGTCCCACCTTGGCTGGGCTCTGGCTCGACCTGTGCGAGCAAGCGTGGAATGCAGGGCCAGCTGCAGACGGTCAGGGGTACACAGGCCAATCCTGCTAGTTAGCAATGTTTAGCAACTGGGTAAGGTGCTGGGCATGTGCCTGTGATTTGCTGAGAACCTGGCAGAATCTTCCTGACACAGGATATGGATGATTTGGGAGATTCTTTTTTTTTTTTTTTTTGAGATGGGGTTGCTCTTGCTCAGGCTGGTCTTGAACCTGCGACCTCAGGCAATCCACCCACCTGGGCCTCCCAGAGTGCTAAGATTACAGGCTTGAGCCATCTTGCCCAGCCTGGGATATTTTTTTTTTATGCATATTTCAGGGAATATGAGACAAGGATGGATGAATGAGTGGGTGAACTGAGTAAGGATGTGTAGGTAAGCCATCCACTCCAGTTTTCCCTAAAACCAATAAAGCATCATCAAGGGTATCTTTTGTACATTTAGATGTCCAGACCTAGAAACTAACTTCCCAAACCAAGAAAACTGAAATTTCTTGGAAAACTCAAGCTGCAGTGGCTCTGCATGATTCCTCTGGAGGCTCTAAATGTGCACCCAAATTTGGAGACCTCTGGACCAGATGGCCTCTTACAACCTTCCTCACTTTGATTTACAGATTTTTTCTTTTCTTTTCTTTCTTTTTTTTTTTTTTTTTTTAGAGAGAGACAGAGTCTCATTTTGTCACCCTCGGTAGACTGCCGTGGCATCACAGCTCACAGCAACCTCCAGCTCCTGGGCTTAAGCGATTCTCTTGCCTCAGCCTCTCAAGTAGCTGGGACTACAGGCGCCCGTCATAATACAAGGATTTACAGATTGTTATCAGGAACTTGCAGAGGAGAAAAAGCAGACAGGAGGTAATGAAGGCAGGTGGAGTCTGAGCTCGCTTCTGCCAATAATTAGGTGTGTGACTTTGAGCAACTGAACTCTCCAAATCGCAGTGTCTTCAATAGTGTATAAACCAGCGAGGTGAGAGCCAGATAGTTTTGTGGTTTCTTCAGGTTTGACAGTTCTGTGACCTTGAAGCTTCATAACCTAGAACTCATGTAGAACAGCCAGCATAAATGCATACCGGGTGCATTTTCTGTGCACCACATCTCCGTGGGGACCCCCAAACATCCAATACCAGACAGAGGGAGGACCTTGTATTGCCCCATTATTCTCAACATAGATGCTGGATGGAAGAGCAAACACATGGACAACTGGTAAGTGCACGTAAGTGGAAGGGATAAACACTAGAGCAACTTATTATTCCTCTCCATTCTCTCCAATTACCGACAATATGGCAATACTGATACCCAAGATATTTAGTAACTATTGGCTGAAGGACTGAATTTAAGAACAGATGAATGGTATGCCTCTAACGCAGAATCAAAGGTGGCTTGTCTTTGGAAATTGAGGGTTTTCTGCCTCACTGGATGTTAAATAATCACTCACCCCACAACTTTCCAAGAGGCAAACTGCTGGGCTTAATGGCTGCTAATATCCCAATCCAGCTATAGGAATCCATGGATTCTATCAATATGCAAATATATGTTGTTACAGCCAAGAGTTATGTGGTCCCTACTCCAGGAAGGCTAAGTTTACACCTGGTGAGATTTTTAATCTATGTCACTAGGTAAAGATCTTTATAGCCCTTTAAAACACTGTCTTCTATTTTGTTTAAGTATGTTTTACCCATTCCCCAATGCTACTAGGAAAGGGCCTGGGTTAAAGTCAGTAGGTCTAGGGTAGTGAGAACTCTCTGAAAAGATACCAACAGGATTGAAAAAAGCAATTTTAAATTAACCTCTTGGAAATCATTGTAAAGGATGCATTGCCACATGAAGGTGGTGTCTGAAGCAAAGAGAGAGATTCCAGGTCATTGTCCCTCTTAGACTCCTCTGGCTGACGACTGGTGGGTGTCAAAATGTGCTAATGTGCATGAAGTGTGGGCTGTCAGCTCCCAGTCCTATCTCTCCAGTGTTGGTGGTGGCGAAAAATCTGTTTGGAGGAAAAAGTGCTCAGCAGGATCACTCTTATTTACAAAGACAGTAAGTGATACAATTCAAACCCAGCCATAGCAGGTGGGACCAGCCCCAAGGCCTTCTCAGCACCTGTGGGAACTCACTCAATGTGACCCAATGACACAGGGACAGAGTGTGTTTCAAGTTGGTGCACACAGGGTTGGTAATTATTGTTAATTAGATGGCATGGCCAAGAATTGGGTGCTACAAAATGTGTTAGTTCAGAAAGGTAGGGCCAGAGAGGCAGAGGAAGGTGGAGCTTGGGGAACCACGAGTACAGAAGCCCAGCCTTACCTCTCAGGACCACCTTGGTGAAGACCCGGGTGTGTGTTGTGCCTAACAGAGAGTATTCATGGGATTTCTAAGTTGGCTATTTTTGCCAGTAAACATGAACATTGGCTAAGAGATGGTAGCAGCAGCAGCAAGTATGAGGACAGGGGCCACTGAGATACCCCAGTGAAACCCAAGGCTACCTTAAGGTTAGGCTGAGACAAAAGACCACAAAACAGCTTTAGGGTCAAGTGTTTGCTTTGAAAAAGAAAAAGAAATCAGTACCATGCTTTAGATTCTCACTCTCCCTATGTCCCTAAAGATGGTTTTATTTTCTAAGCAGTTCTATGTGAAATAATTATTAGTCTTAAATGTTGTATATATGCCCGGGGGTTATATTGCTTGGGGTACAGTAGTAATGAATCAAATACATTATTAATACACAAGTGCAACCATACACTGGAGTCCCTCAGGGATGTAGAGTACTCCAAACAGCTGTGAGTACAGACAGACTAATTCAGGGAGAGACTCACCTTAACATACTAAAAACCTAAAACAGTAAACTCAGCTGAACCCGAATTAGGAGATGTAGCCTCGTGTGTCCAGGGGTTTTGAAATGCCTACACAGCCTGTAGCCTTATTGGAAATATTTGGAAATGGATGCTGTGCAACAAGAAAAAAAAGAAAATTGTTAAAAATCTCAGGGAGGGTTAGGTAAAATATTTGGAAGTTTCAAATGCTCAGAAACCCTCTCAGAGTGTATGCAAACTACACAGCATGAATTGAACATTTATTCAATTAAAGTGCGCTGAGTGCCTTCTATGTTTTAGGCTATGCTAAGTACAGACCCTTGACCTAAAACTTCAAGTCTAAGCCCTTAAGTTGAAAGGAGACTCAAATGATGAATGGCCCAATTTAGCTGTGCACAGGACTCCTATCAAAGACACAGACCTAAAAACCCTTCACTGCTAAAATCTCAAATTTGGTGTGGCAGAAAGCACACAGGTTCTCATTCTAATCCAGTGGGGTCTATATAGAGTCTCATGATTTGGGGGCAAGTAGTCCAAGACTCAGATTCTTCACTTGTCAATGAGGAGTTGTAGCAAATAATTAAATAATTCCATTTGCTGTTCTATATTCCAAGAACTCTTTTCCCCACCCGGAAGTCAACTATAGTATTTTTGTCTTTACTAACAAACTCTCTAAGACATGGGGTATCAGGGACATACCCCAGATTTTGTAAAATTATCAGCTCCTCTTTTGGGGACTTTTAAGAAACTACCATGCTAGGTAATTGAGGAGGGGGACTATTTTCCATGTGGGGAGGACAGAGGACTAAACACAGGATACTGTACCCCCGGCCCATGGCACATGCCACTTGTGAAAATAGCGTACTGATTCCAGACTGCTGCATCCGAGGTGCATTCAAGATGAACTGCTGGTCCTCGGATGTTTCTCTCCATGGGTTCCCTTTGATATGGCGCAGAACAAATCTTCTGCTTTTGTCTTGGTTGTCATATAACCCCCAAATATAGAATTTTCCAGGGACTAATGAGAACACCTCACATTTAGAAATATGAAAGCTTTCTGAATTGAAGATAAAGAAGAAGTAAAGATAATTCTGTTGAGTTTTTAAAATGTGGAAGCAGAAACCATATTCCGCGTTTCCAACTCTAGACTTCCCCATTCAGGAGCCCTCCGTAACCTGCAGAGCAGCAGTTCTCAACCTGTGGGTCGCCACCCCTTTGTAACAATGAAAATACATCACGGTATTAGGAAGGTTGAGAACCACTGCTGTAGAGTCTAGCTGAGGCTCAGAGACATGGCTCAGCCCTGCCCACAGGCTGGAATCTGAAGGAAGCACGATTAAAGGCAGCTGCTTAATCCCCCTGCAAAGCTTCTTAGCCATTTCTATCAGGGTCAGCTCAGTCCGTGCTTACTCAACCTACCTCTGGAAAATATCCCAATTTGGGCCCTTCTGCTGACTGTCAAGTTGAGAGAACTGAGAGGCTGGATCTAATCAGGAGGGGGCTGGGAAGTGATGCTTGGTAGGAGGGCAGGTGGAGGGTACCAAGCCATCCACTTTCCTGCACAGAAGGGGGTTCTCATTCCCAGTCCCAGGATAATTTTGGTTTCACTCCTTCTTGGCTTCCATTTCCCTCTCAAAAGGATTCTCCTAAGTAATTATTTAAGAAACCAGTACCAATGCATATACAAGCGTGTATTTCAGAACCAGGCTGGAAGGTGGCTGTGAGGTACAGAGGCCATGGCTGCTCTCACTGAGCACAGCCTAGCCAGGAGCAGCTGGCCTGATACGCAGCTGCGGGGGAGAGAAGTGTGGCTGAGGGCTCTTTGAGGGGTTCAAAGAACCAGGGAAGCACACCAAGGGTCAGGGAGCAGAGGACGGCTGGGCAGGGCAGCTGCCAGCAGGCAGTCCTGTTTAGAGGGCTCCTAGGCCCCGCTCAGCCTAGGAGCCATCTAAACTGGGGGAGGGGGCTAAGGGTGGGGAGAGACAGAGAAGCAGAGATAGGTAGGGGAGGGGAGGGTCTTGGAGGTCCTGAAGGTCCTCCTCAGCCAGGTGAAGGCGTTCAGCCTGGATCCTGAGGGTGACACAAAGCCACACATGTATTTTTACTTGGAGAGCAACATGATCTCATTGGCAGTTGTAAAGATCCCTGATTTGCAAATAGAAAAAAGACTGGAAGAGACTAAAAATGAGGAAGGAAGATGGACATTTGTCACCCACAGTGTATGGGAATGGGCAGACAGCCGTGGGGCAGGGGACAAGTGGTTAGTTTGGAGAGAGATTTAGGGAGCTGGGTTGGCAGAGTTAACTTGGTGATGGCTTGGATGTGATGGCTGAGGGAAAGGAATCAAGATTAAACTCAGGTTTCTAGATTGGTCATGGGGAAGGGTCTAGCAAGGCAGGAGGTGGCTGGATGGTGAAGCAGTGTCCCAGCTGCTCAGGGCAGCGGGGTCAGAACTCGGGAGGGCAGAAGAGTTGGGTGTGCTATTAGGTGGATCCCTCCCACTTCCCCATTCTATTTATTTCCTTAGTTTTATTTTCTCTGAATTAACTAAGCACGGGAAGCATTTAGGCTTCTGTTTAGGATCTGAGCCACAGATAAGATTTCTTTTGGTTTATTTGTTTTGTTTTCTGAAGCAGAAAGGAGAGTGGAAAGTAACAATGTACTGCCATCTGAGGCTGCATGAAAAGCTTCCAGAACCTGTTTTTTTGGGATGGCAAAGCTTGTGGGCCATACGAATGCATTTGTGTGGACTCACAGTCTGGTGCAGAAGTGCCTGGGGAGGCACCTAGCGGGGGGTGGGAGGAGGGAGCCAGGTGTGGCCTTCCCAGCAGCTTGGCTAACGATCTGGCAGAGAAAGCAAACTGCTCATTCAGGAAGTTTTCGGCTGAGTAGCAAAAAAAGGAACCGTCAGGGGAAATAGCAAGATAATTGGAGTGAAACCCAAGTGGCAAGCGGAGGATAGGACCGTGTGCGCCCACTTCCGAGGCGGTGATTTATTACAATGACACCACAGTTTTCTGAGGAGAGATGAGTGGAGCTCTATTAAGGTCTCCAGGAGGCACCTTAGCTCCATAAAGTCACTAAGTTGTGGTTCATTCAATGCTTCATTAGGTGTTAAATGACAGATAATAATAATAATATTAATCATATACGGCTAACATTTATTTAACTCTTACTGCAGGCTCCACACAGCACTAAGTACTTACTCGTTTATACTCTATGAATTCCATGAAATAGGCTCTATGATGAATGAGTGAAAAGAAGGTCAGGGTTGACATGACCTTCCCAAGGCCCTACAACTAGAAGGTAGGAGAGATGAAATCAGAACCCAGGTCTCCGTGATTTTACAGATTCCGGTTGTAACCTGATAGCATCTAAGTTTCTAGAAGAATGGAAACAATATTTGTAGAGCTGAATGAATCTAATAATTTTAGCATTATTTTTATTTTATTTGGGCAACTCCATGAAACTCTATGTGGATGAGCTATCTGCATCGAAAGTAGCTTCCCCATCTGTGAATCTGCTTATGGAAAATTCTTAACCATTCTTTAAGATAAAGTTCACCCTTCTCTTCTATTGAGTTGCCTAGACTCCCCCAGATGAAGACGAGCACTCCCTCTACTCCCTAAAGCTCTAGTCTATCCTTTATCACAGCTGTTTATGAAGTACTAAGCAATCATTCTGTGTCCGTCTTCCCCATTAGCCTATGAGAAGGAATCTCACAGTATTCCTATTTGCATCCCCAGCCCCTAGCTAGGCACCTTGAACTTAGTAGATTCCCCCGTACATATGTTTTAAAGAAATGCAAGAATGACAGGATCATAAAGTAAGTTGCTATTAGCTTATGTATAAAAATAATTTGTCAGATGGCACCTGTGGCTCACTGAGTAGGGCACCGGCCCCATATACCGAGGTGGTGGGTTCAAATTCAGCCCTGGCCAAACTGCAACAAAAAATAGTCAGGCATTGTGAGGGGTGCCTGTAGTCCCAGCTACTAGGGAGGCTAAGGCAAGAGAATCACCTAAGCCCAAAAGCTGGAGTTTGCTACAAGTTGTGATGCTATAGCACTCTACCAAGGGCAACAGAGTGAGACTCTGTTTCTTAAAATAAATAAATAAATAAATAAATAAATAAATAAATAAATAAAATTTGGTATCATGATGGTGAAGATCTGCCAATTGGAAAAGTACATATATACCGTACATCAAACTGAATTCATGTTTGGTAAATCCTCAGTACTTAACACTATGTGCTAATTACTAACAATGAGCTCCCCTAAAGGCATGACTTTGATAGTAATTTTTATTACTGTCCATGTATCTTCCTTAGGACAATTGAAAACCATGTCCAGAAATACGACTCAGCTTATTAAAGGCAACCAAACGGATAAGGCAAACCTAAAACACGGTTGTAAGTACCAAAGGATCCTTTATTATGCCCCAGGCCACACTTTTTACCCAGGTGTAGCTCATCTCCCAGGTGTCCCATCTCACATCCTCTTTTGCTCCTGCCTCACACTCATGGCAGGTCCTCAAATTTGCTAAGTGCTTTGTTGCTTTGGACTCACGTGCACCAATTTTTCCTTGGTGTAATCTCCTCTCTCTACTTTGCCTTGCTTCCTTCTGGTTCCTTCCACTCTTGGTTCAAATACGAATTTCTGTAAGAAGTCCTCCCTGTTTATCTGACAGACCCCTGGACATCTGCGTGCAGTCCCGGCTCTTGTCTGGCCTTCACAGAAGCCAGCCTATGTGCTGGCCTGTGGGTCTCCCCTTCTCTGCATCCCGTGCTCCTACCTGCTGTCTCCTTTGCTGCTGTGTCTGTCCCCAGGACCTAGCATGACGCCTGGTGTGTGTTGTACGGAGGAGGAAATGGAGAAAGGAGAGATGAGGAAAGGTGGGGAAGATAGGCAGGCACACTGCCATTTTTCTAATTTGGGGGAGACAAAAAGGAAGCTATTTTCTTGTTGGCTGATTTAGGCCCAGGAGTTCATCTTCATGACGGAATGCTTAATTGGAGCTGATCCAAACACCACTATTTGTTGAAAGGATAAAACAATTCCCCATGCTCTCATACATAGTAGACATTGGCCCACACCTGAAATGGCAGCCTTATTAGAGAAGAAAGTAAGACAAATTCTCTTCTGGAAAAGGGTACAAAAAACCATGAGAGCAAGAGGTTGGGGGAGGCAGAATGAAATTGTAAAGTCAGTATTGTAGTCTTTCATATTATTACTCTGCTTTCACGGGGAGCAAGGTTTTTAGGCTGGGGATAAAGGCTGTGGAGGGTCTTGGTTTGCCGACAACCTCCTACAACTGAATTTTATAACCAGCAACATCTACTGTAAACACTCGACCCAAGGACGGTATGGTGACTTTTTAAGAAAACCTTATAAAAGACAGAAATTATCTTAGGGCTAAAAGGTAAAAAATAATTATATCTTTAGAGGCCATTGCCAATTCCAGATGCTGCCACAGCTGTATTTTAATATTTCAGTACCAGGACAAGAGTGACTCTTGCTATGTGCTTCTTATCTTTCCTTCACATACCAATGCTGTCAATGCCATTGGCAATTTCACATGTAAATGAGCCCATCCATCACTCCTTACTCTGCAGCAACTCATTTCTAAGCCTGCCATAGAGTTACACCATTAAATCTCCCTGCTTTACAATATACATCATGACATATTTGACATCAATCAGCTGTGTCAGCTTGCTCACTGTAAACCATAAACTCGCTCTGCAGCCCTCCCTGCACGGGGTGATTAAACCTGCTTGGGGTACCTTCCTGATTACAGTGATAAATGATGATGCATTTCCAACTCACTCTTCCTCCACCTGCTTCTCAGGCCTGCTCACTGGAGGAAGTGGTGGTCAGTGGGACGTGCATGCTGAAATGCTGATTTGTACACTTGGGTTCAAGTCTTGACTTCAGCGTCACTGCTTGGCTGTGGGGTTTGATTTTGCTGTTTTAATATGATGATAAGGGGCTACATGCCTTCATCGTGCTGTGAGGACATAAGAGATGAGGACTCAGGATTCTTCTAAGGACAGTCCTCTTGCCTCTTAGGGAAAGACAGACTGGGACAGTAATTCTCAACTTGCAGAAGCTCAATGACCACACACTATGTATATAATACAACAGGTGATTTCTGGCAGGTGAGCTCTATTAATACAGTCCATTCCTACCCAAGAAAGCATATTGGAAAATGACATGAATGTGAACATGACCCTGAATCTGTTCTAATTGATTTTTTTTTAAAGTATTTCATTTACAAACTTCGGTATTTTATTAGAAGTACTATTAGAGGTAACATATTACTTGTGGAGTGCTGGGAAGTGACATCACACCATACAGCTGATAGCAACACACCAGCTTACCTGTCATGGCACGCCAGTTGAAATTCACGTGACTAGGTGGTCCCCAGACTTTTATCTCCAGCGGGGAAGTCTGAGAGAATTTTAGCAACAGGAGGAGCTACTCCACTGAACTGAGGAGGCAATCCATCTGATCACCCCAAAAGTCCTCCCGCCCTTCCTTCTGTTGAGTCTGAGATAGCAGCTACACCTCCTGCTTCCTGGCACACTGACCAAGCCATCTGCTGACCAGTGGAAGCAGCCTGGATCATATGTGCACTAGAATATCTACTAGGCAATAAATCAGAAGGCTCTGTGGACCCAACAAAACGCAGAGCAGTAAGCCTCCTTTGCTCAGGTTTATCCCATTCAGACAAGAGACCTGTGCCCGCCCACAGCTCGCTTCCTCTGATTTCTATCAGTCTGGCTGCTTGGTTCTCCTCTTTCCAATAGTCTCATTTATATACCCGAGTCCACAGAGGGTTGTCCAGACCAAGGAGTGTGACCCATCTGGAAAGAGCACAGCCGCATATTGGATTCAATGCGACAACACACAAAAGCTACCGCCTCCTTGGGATGGTAGCAGGGGAGTGAAGAGAAATATAAGTGAACCTGATCGAGATGGGGAAAGGGAATAATTCTCATTAGGGGACTCAGCCGGTTTCACGCAGTGGACAGAGAAAGGAGGGGCAGGCAGGGAACAAAGGAAGTTAGCGTCTTGCTTTTATTCTTGGGACACAGAGTAATGAACCCTCTTTCTAGAGAAGACAAATGGGCAGCTGTAGAGAGTATGAGTGAGGTTTTATTGCAGATCAATAAATCTGTGTCACAGATCCCCATCTGGAGGGAGTTTTAATTTAAACGAAAGAGTGATGAGTTCACCATGACAATAAATCAGAAAGTTGTGTATTCACGTATGCATTAACCTTCTATCAAAACACACGTGGACGTCCAGCAGGAGCTTGGAAACGAATCTGGTAGGTGATTTTGAAGGACAGCTATAGGAGCCCAAGAGCTCACCTACCCCCGTCGGGAAGCTGCCGTCTCCCTGGCACTCCGGCCTACGTCTTCCACAAAAACTGAGGGGGAAGCTGAGGATTTATATTGGCGCCACTAACAGAAATTGCTGGTTGTCACCAGACGACAGCTGCCTTAGATCAAAATCAGGAAGAGTTCTCCAAAAGGAGAAAGATTTCACAGCAACAAAACTGAGATAGCAGCTGACCAAAAAAAAAAAAAAAAAAGGAAGGGGGAGCGGGTAACATATCTGGGAAATCCTGAAACCCGTGTTCCAACACAATTTGAAGTGCTGGGCATAACTGTGAGTTCCACCCTGGGATTCTCTCCAAGCTCCATGGTGCCCCAGCCTTTCTTTTTTTTTTTTTTTTTGGCAGTTTTTGGCCGGGGCTGGGATTGAACTTGCCACCCCCAGCATATGGGACTGGCACCCTACTCCTTGAGCCACAGGTGCTGCCTCCTGGTGCTGCAGGGGATTTCTGTGGGCTCATGGCAGCATGTAGCCGCCACATGTGGCATGGTCATGGACTGCCACCAGCACATCCCCCAGGACAGGGCAGTGTGGCTGTCCACCAGCAGGGTTCAGACTTGAAAAAGCAAATGAAGAACAGGCAATGTTAATCAGCTTCCCAAGAAAGCTGGTAGTGTCAGGAGGAAGGCAACGTATTTGCTAACCAGACAGTACCATTCCTGCGTGGTGATCTAGGGGACGATTCTTTCAAAGTCTTATATAGAAATCCAGGGAGGAACTGAAGAGATCAACCATTCAGCATCCATCACCACATCCACCAGTCAATCGATCAGTATTTCAGTCTGCAGACACCTTATATACGTGGAATTGTCTACATGCATATATTAATGTGCATATATCCACGTGTCACATACGTACACCCTAATTCTTTTATTTTCTAGTATATAAAATGTGTGAGACATCACTAGCCACATCTTTGTTCACATTCTGTTTCCCAGGCTCTCTACTGAATGCATTGAAAGTGATAATCTGTTTTAGGGAATTTTGTAATATCATTAATAAGTGTCCTCATCACAATGTATACTGTATGAAGATTCTACTAGTAATTCTTATGCAAATAACTTCACACACAATCATATCTGCAGGGATAAAGGGGGAAGATACAAAGAAGACATTGACAATAATAAAAACAATAGCAAATATTTATTAAATGCTTAATCTGCACAGGACGCTTTTCTATGCACAGAATACAGTGATGAGTGGAACCAAGTGCCTCAGCTCTCCCAAGACTCACCTTCCAGAACTTTCTAGATTAAGATCTTTGTACCAACAACCACCACAAGTATTTATCGAGACCTTTCTGTGAGCCAGTCACCCTTTTCAGCACTTCATGACCACAACACATTGAGTAGATACTGTAGCCCCACTTTTCAGGTTAAAAGACTGAGCCCAGGGACCTGAAGTTACTGATAAGGACAAGAAAGGGACAGTGAAGCTTGAATCCAGAGCCTGAGCCGCTGACTCTTTCCATAGCATTTCTCCTCTTAGCTGTTCTCTTCCTATTCTTAGCATTACTTTCCTATTTAAAGAGAACTTGGTCTGGATTTTACAGTGACACTGCCGCTTCTCCCCTTGTCCACAGCCCCGCTGTTTGAATGCTCCTGCAGCCAGAATTGTCCTCCAAGGAGAATAGAGCCCATCTTCAAACACCTTCAAAAGCTCCCTATTAACCTTATTACCTATCTGCTAAGGCTCTAATTTCCAAGTCTGGCCTCGGTGATCCAGGAAAGTTCACGGTCCTAGTCTTTATTCCATGATTTCTACTAGGAGTCCCCTCCCCCCAGTGTCACAGGCTTGAGGAAGGCAGGGCCACCCTCCTTTGGGCTTCTCCTCTGCTCAGACTTCCCCTCTCTTCTCAGTTCAGGACGGCTCCCTGATCTTTCTCTCAAAGATTAGCCTAAATCTATTTTCCCCATGAATACCACCCCACAGCCTCCGACTTTGTCCATTTGATAACATAATTTAATAACTCCATGCTCTGTGATGACCCCTAACACTTTCTTTTCTTTTCCTTTTTTTTTTTTTTTTTTTTGCACTTTTGTCCGGGGCCAGTCTTGAACCCACCACCCCGGTATATGGGGCCAGCACCCTACTCCTTGAGCCACAGGTGCCGCCCCCTAACACTTTCTTTATATATTTACGGCAGTATTTATTTCCTAATGGGCATTTGGTTTCTGTGTTTTTCTCACCCATCTAAGTTTGTAAACTTAAAATCAGAGACTGCATAATTCATCTTATAATCCTGCAGCGCTGTGCTGTGCTAGGAACCTGACAAGACCACCGCCAACTATCAGTCAAATGAATTGGTTCTATCTAATATCAAAGAGTATATTGCACACATGACATGGCTGATGTGGTGTGATCTATGGGAAGAGTGTTAGGCCAGGAAACATGAAATCTGGGACCTGCTTCTTGCTCTGCTGCCAGCTTGCTGTGTGACATTGGACAAAATCTTTGTCCTCTCTGAGCCCTGTGAACATCATCATCTAAAATGAAAGTGGTGCTAGAGAATCTAAATTCTGTTGTCTTGTACTTTAAAATCCAGAACAATTTTTCTCATGTGTTTATAAATATTTGCTGAGTAGATTTTCTATTCCAGGCACTATACCAGGCTTCAGGGATGTGGAAACAAAGATAAACTGAAATTGAGGTGCTTGTGAGCTTCTTGTCAACTTTGTGATCTAAGAAAGGTAATCATTATTAACCTCACTCATGTTTTCAAAAGAAAAAAATAACTCGCAGATCAGAGTGCTTCAGATTTGATGATTAGTAGACATTTTTTAAGATTCTGCATCATAGTAGTTGAATGCATATAAACAATTATAATAATTTGCCTTGGAGAAGATGTATAGGAAAGCTCGATCATTACATGAAATTTACTGGGTCATCTAATTTACCTCATTGACCACCTTTTAAAGGGATGCTGTCGAGTCACTGCTCTTCCGTGTTTCCATACTTAAAAATACAACAGAGAGAATGAGCAACAATTTCTGATAAACACACTAACATTAAAATGATGGGTGTCAAATCTGATTTATCCAGAGAAAATACGTGGTCCTGTAAGTTTACATTCTTCACCCAAAGTGTAATGTCTAACATTTTATAGGCATGACCATAAAACTCCATGTTTAATTTTGTGCAAATAATGAAAATATGTTCTTTTTGAAAGTATAAAGCTTTCCAAATCAGTTTGCTCCATTAAATTAAATGAAAAGTATAAGCAACCAGTTATATAAGAGTCTCTGATATTTACTGCTGGAAAGAGAAATGTGGAAAAGAGATTGTTCTTTCATTGGGAATCTTGTTCTAGTATTGACGATAAAAAAGAAGTATGTGAACATGCTTAAAGTCACGAAATGTTAAGTGGCTTAAAGAAGGAAGAACAGGAACAAACATTTGCCATTACTTGTTATACTCAAGTTGCTATCATAAGAACTTTCGTAAGTGTGGGTTGTCCTGTCACAGTGAATTTTAGTTTTAATGTAGTGTAAACTTTTTAAAAAGGAATAAAGTTGTATTTATGTGGTTCAAAATTCTAACATGGGTCTGGTAACCATAACTCCTGCTCTTTCCATGAGTTGGAGATTACGTGGAAATTACACCCATGCACACACATTCACACTTGTCGGTATGGTAAAAAGAAATCATGGAAGGCTTCTTGTGCGAAACAATATTTCCACTGAGCTCTGTAAAGGATGAATTCTGGCCAATCCATAACAGAGGAGTTTCTGCTGGAAGGAAGGACAGAACAAAAGCAAAGTGGGAGGAATCATAGCATACGCTCATGTACAAACAAGCATTTCAGCTTTGTTGGAAGGTGAAGGCCAGCCACTCACTTCGTGTTCACACTACGTTAGGTGCTGGGGCTACGGGGATGAATTAGACGGTCAAGGTGGTCTCTGCCTTATAGATGCAGATGTTATAACATGGATATCTTTGTCTGTTTGTGCTGCTGTAACAAAATGACTAACCAAGAGTGAGTCATTTATAAAGAACAGACATTTATTTTCACAGTTCTGAAGGCTGGGAGTCCAAGATCAAAGCTCTGCCTGGAAGGTTTGGTGTGTGGTGAGAGCCAGGTCTCTGCTTCCAAGATGATGCCTCCAGAAGGAGGAATGCTGAGTCCTTATAAAGCAGAAGGGATGGAAAGGGCAGAGGAGAGCCTTAGTTAGTTTCCCCAGCCTTTTGACAAGGCCGTAACCTATTCATAAGGTAAAGCTTTCGTGACCTAATCACTTCCCCAAAGGTCCCATGTACCAACACAGCACAGTTAGAGACTCAACTTTAATATGTGAATTTTGGAGAAGACATTCAACCCATAACAATAAAATAAGTTACTCCAGAAGCAGAGAGAAGGGAATGGCTCATGCTCTCAGGCTGGATGAGTGCACACAATGCAGTCATATCCTTAACCTGAGTGTTAAAAGGTGATAAAGAGTTCTTCGGGTCATCAAGGAGAGGCAGTGTAGAGGGTAGGGTGGGAAGGGGAAGATTTATCCTGGCAGAGACAAGGGCATGATCAAACTTAGAGGCCTGACCCGAGTGCGGCATGTTTAGGAAACTATGGTTGTCCAATATAGTATGAAGTGTGACTTGTGGTAGACAGTGGCAAGCACAGGCAAGCGACAGTGGCCAAGCTGAAGAGTTTGGTCTACCTTCCCCAGCCCACACCTGAGAAAACAAGTTGGACTTAACTTTCCTGGCCAAAGAGGCATCATAAATGGTTTCTGATTAGCGGATGTTGGGGTCAGAGTTATGCTTTGGGAAGGTTAATCTAGCAGAGATACGAGGGACAAGAGGCAGAGGGAGAGAGATTAATTAATTGGGTGTTCCGATCGTTTAAGTGAGAAGTAATGAAATACCAAGTCGGATGGAGGTGGTGAAGATGAAAAGGAGCAGTGGGAAATTATGAAGTTAAAACCAACAGATCAACAGACTCCAGAGACAGATTTTATGGAGGGGCAAGGGAGAGAGAGCTGCTGATATTCTGAAGCCAATTACAGATGTGAGATTAGATTTCAGGATAGGAGTCAAGGCTGGAGACAGATTTAGGCATCTTTCCCATGGAGGTGATAATTGGACAGTGGGAGGTGATGAGAAGACCATAAAAAAAGAATATGTAAAAAGAAAAGAAAAAGAAAGGATGGAGGACAAAGGGCTAGAGAATGCCTTCAGGTGGGGGACAGAGGTGGGCAAGGGAACAGTAACCAGAAAGGGAGGAGCAGGCAGACGGCGAGGGAGGCAGATGTCACAGAGCAGCATAGATAGCCGGGAGCAAACGTTGGCTGGAGAGTCAACCAGTTGATTTGATAATTAATAAGTCAGTGATAAATTTCAAGAGAGGAGTTTATGCAGAGACATCAGGTGGCAAATATGGAGGTGCATAGAGACGCTGGTTTGTCAGTGAAAGGAAAAGAAAAACCAGCAAAATTAAGCTGCCCTCCTGCCAGAGAGATATAAACAAAAACAAAAACCAATGTACTTAAATTTGCCTGTTCGCTACTTTGCAGCTCAGGGATGTGTCAGGTAAGCAGCACCGTATGGTTGTTGGGGGGAGGGGGGTCCATGATGTGTACCATTCCTGAGCAGTCCTGAGCAGCTGCACCTGCCAGCTCACACCCATGCTCAAGCCATCAGACTCTCCCCCGAGGATCAGGAATTCCTCTGTGATTCTCCACAGCAGCACAGGCTACTGCGCAGCATAACAGATAAACCTCAATCAATAATCCGATGAGCCATTTTATGAAGCGGGGGAAAATAGCACTGTGTTTCTGTTTTCCCTTTCTTTGCACAGTACCTCAGGCCATTGCTATTCATCAGCCATAGGAAGCGCAGGAAGGAAGGTCAGCGCAGCACTTCCTCGGCACAGGAAACGGGCCACTGCTTTCTGCACTCCCAACACATCCACCACTGATCAGCAGCTCAGGAGCAGAGCTGTGCTGCACGGGGAGAGCGCTCGGTGGCTCACCCTTGTGGCCCTATTCTCCCACCCATCACTTTTCCAGCAATCCTTTCTGTCCTGGCCAGGGCACCTTGGTGACAGCCAGGCCACCAGGGTCTTGCGAAGGCTGTTTTTCAGGAATGCCAGCAGGGAGTCACCTCGTATCTGAAGGCACGGCCGAGCTGGGTGGGCGCAGAGATGGGGGCACTGGCGGGGGTTATGTTCTGAGGGAGAATAAATGACATCAGATAAAACCCCAAGTAGCTGAGATGCCGTTTTCCTGCAAATGACCTTACCTAAAATGAAGAGAGGTAGGGCCAGGCAGGGGCGGAGAAAGGAACAACAACAACAAAAAAAAAAAGGAAAAGGCTGAATGAAGCCTAAATAGGAGAATTGTCTGAGGGGCATTAGCCACTCGTGAAGAAAATGAATAGACTATCCCCCTACATTTATTAAATTTCTATGATTCTCTAATTTAGGAGTCTTTTAGTTTCAATCGAAAGATGGAAAACTTGAGGTGCATGTTTTACGAAAAGCGTGTCTCTCTTATGTATTCTAATGCTCAGAATTAGTTCCTGAGAGGAGGGTAAAATAAGGAAAAAAATCCTTGAGGAGGACGGAGGTATACCAGGAGGTCATCTTGGAAGTACAGGGTGGGGCTTCAGTCCCTGCCTCGGGGAAGACGAGCCCAGCTCCCACTCAAAGGAAAGAAAACTTGATAAGTTTCAAGATGTCAGAAAGCGTTATAGAAAGAGCACAAGTGTGTAACTAGGTGGCCTGGTTCCAGGGACACCATTAATTAGATGGGTCATTTAACTCTGGTTTCCTCATTTATGTCACTGCTTTAGAAGTAGTTTATCTTCTTTGTTGGCGGGGCACAGTGGCTCACGCCTGCAATCCTAGCATTCTGGGAGGCTCAGACAGATGGACTGCTTGAGCTCACGAGTTGAAGACCAGTCTGAGCAAGAGTGAGATTCCCATCTACTAAAAATAGAAAAACTAGCCAGGCATAGTGGCACAGTAGCTGTAGTTTCAGCTAGTTGGGAGACTGAGGCAAAAGGATCAGTGGAGCCTAGGAATTTGAGGTTGAGCTATGATGATGCCACAGCCCTCTACCCAGGGTGACAGAGTGCTGCCTAAAAAAATAAAAATAAAACTGTTCATCCCCCTTCTGTACTGTGAGAACAAAACGGGATATAAACATGAAATTGTGCAAGAAAATCAAATGGTCAGAATAGCTCGATATAAACCAGAAGCTAACATGTTTGAAAGGGGAATAGAATGTCCCTTAGTTCACATTTGTTTGTTTGTTTTTGCAGTTTTTGGCCGGGGCTAGATTTGAACCTACCACCTCCCACATATGGGGCTGGCGCCCTACTCCGTTGAGCCACAGGTGCTGCCCCCTTAGTTCACATTTTTAAAAGTGAAATGACTCTGTGCTAAGGCAAAATTGCCTTAGGATCTGTCTCTACGTGCTGAACGGAACACAGTCCTTAAGGTGATACTGAGGCTTCCCTGAGGAAGTAAAATGGTCCAGGGTTGCTACAGAGGTGAACAAGGAAGGGAAGGGCTGAGCAATGGGACTGGCTACTGGCTTCTGCCTTGCATCAGAGAGGACCCAGACATGTGGGCTATTTACCCCCCAAGTGTGGCAATGCCGAATGCATGCAAGTGAGCTGCCCTAAGCTTCAGTAGGACCAATGCATTCTACCTGTATATGCTTTGCTCTAATTTAAAATTTGAACTTCAGAAAAACCCATCCCTCTGCTTTTTCTCCTTGACTTGGTAAAAGTAATTCACACAGGTCACAGCAGTTTTGAGTTGATGCCGAGGTGACTCATTGGGTGTTGTGTAAAAGTGCTAATCTTCCCCCAACCACTTCTGAATTCTTAAATTCCTCTGACACATTAATTCTAACCCCAGCTCCAAATGCCCCAACATCCCTGAGAATCCCAGAACAGAAATTATAGCAATTTCCTATAACCGGAATCAAATTCCAAGGTTGGAGAGCGTGGGCCATGTCCTGCCATTAATTCAAACCTCCATGTGAAAGATTATGGTGGGCAGCTACGATTCCATTAAAGGGGGCAATTTCAACTCCATTTCCTTGATAAACAGACACAAGCTCACCCCTAAATTGGGCTTGATAGATGTGATTAGGGTAGAGTTTTTGGAGGTTGTGATGTCTGCAGGAAAATTACTGTTTGATGTGCAGGGCCAAATTGCACTTGAAATCTCCTTGCAACCATAGAGGGGGGAGAAGGCAAAGGATAGAACACCTAGCCAATTGCTATCATCCAAGCAGCAGGGGAGTCAAGCTGTTGTATTCAAAATATCTGTTAGGTATGCAGCCAGTGTCTGCTGCAGAAAGCACGCCAGGCTCAGGGGAACCGGTGATTAAAAGCGGCGAAACCAAGTGGTATTTAAACAAAGCGGAACGTACTCATCCAATTTCTTTAGCCCACATGCATCTTTTGTAGGGAGAAGGCAAGATATGTCACTTCCTTTGGGGAGACCTGTGGTTCTGTGTTTCACAATTCCCATGGAGAGTTTCAGGACCAGGAAGGTCACATTCGCCAGTCACACACGCAGGCTGACGGGCAGCAGGGAAGGCAAAACTTTCAGCCTGCTCCATTCACCTGCAGCAAAAAGGGGGACTCGGTTTGCTCTACCAGACGAAGCAATGGGGATTCTTCATACCCTCTTCTCAGAATCCAGAAGTCGTAAACCCCAAGTGTTGGTGAATCTGTTCACTTTGTAAGTGCAAATATTTAAAGGGGCACTTGAATGCCTTCAAGTTGCCTGTACAGCTGGGCCTGGTGCCAAATGTGTAGGGAATTGAGATTTGTTGAGGATCTAGAACAGGTGTTTTATGGGCACCACCTCATTAAATTCTCCCACGATTTTGGACATGGCTACTGTTTCCCCATTTTCATATAAAGGAAATGAGTTCCATAAAAATTAGAGAAAGTGGTGAGACATGGACGAGGAAGCAAACTAAAATCACCCTGATGCCAAAGTCCAAATTCACTCCATCCAGCCATGCTCAACTCGGGGCACTGGGACTCTAGGGGGAAGAGCGCACACCAAATTGGTCACACTGCTCTTCTCTTTCTCCCGTTCTTCCCTCCTGACAGGTACTCTGTGCTCAACCCAGAGGACGAGCACAGTCTACTTGGTAGGACTGCTTGGATCAGCAGGCACTGGATTCAAAGTTCCAGAACCTGCCTCCCCATTTCTGGCTTACAGACAGAAGCCCAAGTGTATGGGGCTGGCCTCCAGACTGGAAGGCCTTCTCGTTTCCATGCTATTTCAGGGGCCTTTAATTGCCTCCCCCCATTTCCAGGCTAGACCTCTTCTTGAAGCCTTCCCTATGTAGGGTCCTTATATTACCCGAAGGTATAGAACAAATAAATCTTTTCACATCTGATTTGTGCACCTACAAGATTCCTTCCTGATGAAAAGAATAAAGATAATCCATTAACCCAAATGAGACCATTCCTGACATGGTCTCTGGAGCATCCAAAGGCTCTGTGCAGAGGATAACACCCTACGTTGGCTCTGTGAGTTAGCAGGAGATAGCTTAAAGCTCACTCTCCGTCAGTAATGGACCACATAGCGTGGGGCCTAATGAGGATGGAGTGGGGATATAACGTGTATAGTCCTATGTGTCTTTCTTAATTATAAAATTATTATTAAAATTGAGTACTCTTCATTGATTGTAAAAGGGGAGAGGTATTAGTTATGAGCCCTAAAGTTCTTTACTAAACAAGTAATTAAACAACGAGGTGCTTTACCAAAAGAGTTGCTGACGATTTTGCTCTCTGTTCCTTTTACTGTTTTGGAGTTCTAATCAACAATTAATTGAACAAATATTTACACTGAGCTAATTGCTGGAAATGCGTTGTTGATTAATACCGACACGGACTCTGCTGTCATGGAACTTAACGATCTAGCGGGGAAATATCATTGAACAAGCAGTTAGGAGTTCACTGGGCGTTACCATCTGCTTCCTGAAAGTACCTAAATAACCCAAGACAGGTGCCAGTACAGATGGTTATTATCCACCTACAGGAAAGAAGGCTGCAAATACCCTGAATGACCTAGAACAATAAATATCGGAGGATCTGTAGACTAGGAAATGGTCTGTCTATATCATACGTCTTATTCACTCCCCAGTAGAAATGGACAATGACCCTACACCGTTGTACGGACGCAAATCAATAGGCTTTAAATTGTGTAATATGAAGGAATAAAGGAAGCTTACTCCCTTTCCTTTTCAAAATTAGGAAGCTTTAAAATCAGCATTTACTTAGAACCTGGCACGTAGTAAGTGCTCAATAAATATTTAAATGAATCCATTGAAGAATTGCAACCTACTTTACAGTAATCAGACTTGGGCTCCTCATTCTTACCCCTGCCCTATGCCCGTGTCCTTCTACTGGAAGCTGGGCTGTGGGAAGTCAGGCGCACGAGACATTTGGGGAGTTTCCATCTCCTCTCCTCCCTAGATGTTCTCTAGCAGAAGAAGGAAAAGAAATTACACCACCATGTCAGTTCTCTGATATACCCTAGTTGTCATGCTGACAATGACAAGTAGAAAGAGAAATATAGACCAGAGGAGACTACAGAGTGCAGCCTGTGCCCCCACACGCATGGCCAAGATGAAGATCACCAGGACGGCATTACAGCAAATCTTCAGCGTATTTATTTCACTCCGACACCCATAATTACTACCTTTTCCTTGTTTGGGTCTTTTTTTTGCAGTTTTTGGCTGGGGCTGGGTTTGAACCCACCACCTCTGACATATGGGACCGGCGCCCTACTCCTTTGAACGACAGGCGCCGCCCTTGTTTGGGTCTTATATCTGTACGCTTAGCTAATATTTTTTTCTGCCCAGCTGCCAACGTTGGGCAGTAGAACATCTGGTATATTCCCAAAGGGCATTAGCCCATTAAGAAAGGCAAATTGATTTTTTAAAAATTTCATAAATCAGCAGTCAGATGAAAAATGTCATTTTAAATTACAAACACAACCAAGTTGAATGCGTAGCAGCTATTTGTGCCCAATTGGAATTATTTATGACGGCTTAATATTTGTTGGGGGGCAGTATAGCTTTAATTATAGGATACAAGGTGAGACAATTATTTACTGATGCTGACATGGAATTACCAATAATTACTTAATAGCTATTGGAAATTATTCAACAGTTTTTAATTAGTGATACATACCAAAGTAATTGTCATTTTCCAGCAAATATAAAAATCTATCTGTGAGAAAAGACACTTGGGACTTACACTAGTAATTGTTCTAAAATGCATTATTGATTTATACACATTACCACACTTGTGTTATGACTTTTCAATATTTGAGGGATTCTTGCCTTCATCAGCAAAAGAGCATTAAAGTAAGCAACAACTCCCAGAGAGGGTCGTCATCTGGAGGAAAAGGCATATATTTGAACAGGCCCCATTTGTCTCATATTTCTTTTGATTCTACCCAGAATAAACAAGTGCCTTGCCACAATCATATGCTCTATGCACAACCAAATGCTCCTTGTCCACTTAGCATCTTCATTCCCCTTACGAATTCCTAGAAGGCAGTAGCCAGTTCTTTTTCTTTTTATTTATTTATTTATTTTTATTAAATCATAGCTGTATACATTGATAGCTATGATTGCCTTCATGATATACATTGATATGATCATGGGGCATCATACACTAGCTTCATAAACCGTTTGACACATTTTCATCACACTGGCTGACATAGCTCTCCTGGCGTTTTTTTAGTTATTGTGCTAAGACATTTATATTCTACATTTACTAAGTTTCACATATACCCTTGTAAGATGTACGGCAGGTGGGGAGAAGATATTTGCAGGTTATGTCTCCGACAAAGGTTTAATAATCAGAATCCACAGAGAACTCAAATGCATTAGCAAGAAAAGAACAAGGGATCCCATCACTGGCTGGGCAAGGGATTTGAAAAGAAACTTCTCTGAAGAAGACAGGTGCATGGCCTTCAGACATATAAAAAAATGCTCATCATCTTTAATCATCAGAGAAATGAAAATCAAAACTACTTTGAGATATCATCTAACTCCAGTGAGACTAGCCTATATCACAAAATCCCAAGACCAGAGAAGTTGGCGTGGATGTGGAGAAAAAGGAACATTTTTGCACTGCTGGTGGGAATGCAAATTATTACATTCCTTTTGGAAAGATATATGAAGAACACTTAAGAGATCTAAAAATAGATCTGCCATTCAATCCTGTAATTCCTCTACTGGGCATATACCCCGAAGACCAAAAATCACATCATAACAAAGATATTTGTACCAGAATGTTTATTGCAGCCCTGTTCATAATTGCTAAGTCATGGAAAAAGCCCAAGTGCCCATTGATCCATGAATGGATTAATAAACTGTGGTATATGTACACCATGGAATATTATGCAGCCTTAAAGAAAGATGGAGTCTTTACCTCTTTTATGTTTACATGGATGGAGCTGGAAAATATTCTTCTTAGCAAAGTATCTCAAGAATGGAAGAAAAAGTACCCAATGTACTCAGCCCTACTATGAAACTAATTTAGGGCTTTCACATGAAAGCTATAACCCAGTTACAACCTAAGAATAGGTGGGTAGACCCAGTTCTTTTTCTATAGCTCATGGCAGTCTGTCCTCCCTTACAGAGTCACCTCTGAAGCAAACAGTCTATAAACACGTGGGGGTGAAGAAGATGTGGAACAAAATCCCAAAACTACAGATGTTGGTGTGGATGTGGAGAGAAGGGAACATTTCTGCACTGCTGGTAGGAATGCAAGCTAATACGTTCCTTTTGGAAAGAAGTTTGGAGAACACTTAGGGAACTAAAAGTAGACCTGCCGTTCCATCCTGCAATTCCTCTACTAGGTATATATCCAGATGACCAAAAATTATTTTACAACAAAGATATTTGCACAAGAATGTTTATTGCAGCCCAATTCATAATTGCCAAGTCATGGAAGTAGCCCAAGGGCTCATCAACCCATGAATGGATTAACGAATTATGGTATATGTATACAACAAAATACTATGCAGCCATAAAAAATATGCAGACTTTACCTCTTTTATGTTTACATGGATGGAACTGGAACATATTCTTCTTAGTAAAATATCTCAAGAAGAAAAAGCATCCAGTGTACTCAGTACTATTATGAAATCAATACATTATCACGCACACTTTCACACGAATGATAAAATACAACTATAGCCCAGAATGAAGGAGGGAAGAGTAGGGCAAGGGGGGGTGGTCAGGTGGAGAGAGGGTAATCCATGGGACCTCACCTATTGTGCATATTGCAGATACATGTCAAATCTATTAAAAGTAGAGTACACATGTCTTAACACAACAATTGAACGAGGTTAAGGCTATGTTAACCAGTTTGATGTAAGCATTCCAAATTGTACATAAAATCAACACATTGTACTACACTGTAATCAACATATTACACTACATGTAAAGTAATGATGTACACAGTTATGATTTAATAAAAAAAGAGATGTGAAACAGAGACAGTTGTCATTCCATATAAAATGCCTCCCCACTGGTTTGCTGATGTTCTGCTCGCTCTTGGTAACCACAAAGAAGAAACACGGTGAAGAAACTGATCTCACTAAGCTTCTAATAAATGATCTCAAGTCATTTACTTGCTGTACAGATCACTCAGGAGCAGCAGCATGACTTACTGAACACATTATTCAGGATTGTTTTTTAATGTTAAGAAGCATTTAATTAGAATTACATTATTAGAGCTTTGTACGTATTTCCTTCAGTTATTCATTAAACAATAAAGTGCTTTACTAGGAGAAAACAAAAGGAAGAGAAATATTTCTATTTAATCATTTGCTAAATGCTTTTGATGAATTGCTAAGGATCACTTTCAACTATTCGTAAATGTAATGGAATTTGACGCCTTCTATGCTGACTTACTAATGCCACCCTTTCTAGCAGGAGGGGAGGCAGAGATTCATCCTCCTGATAGATAAAGCATTGTAGTCACCAGGCTGTGCACTATGAAAGTATTAGCAAGCCTTTCCTCCCCTGGGCCCTACCTCGCACCAGCTCATCCATCCATGATGCCAAAGCGCTCTCACATAGCTTCCGAGTCCCTGCATCTGCAGATGTACCTTCTCTATTCTGCCTTGTGGTGCTGAGTCTGGGACTCTACAACCTATGTGTCTTCTCTGCCAGCTAGTTTCCTGCTAGGTTCTTCAGCAGGGGTCCTTAAGAAAGGAAGGCAGGGAGGGGACAGGGAATCCCCCTTCCTGTTCTCTTGCTGCTCCCATTCTCATTTTCCCAGCAATGGACCTTCACTCTGGAGCAGTCCTTAGTTCCAAGGGCAGTTAGTCCCACTTCCAGCTTCCTTCCACACTCAGTTCATCCTCAGAGGAACCAGCACCTGCAGCCAGGCCTCTCCCCACAGGTCCAGCTTGCAGCTCCACACCATGCCCCCATGTGTTCCTGTGACACCAAGCACAGCCAGGAACCCTCTCCTCAGAGGGCTGTACCCCAACTTTTCAGTGCTTCTTCTACAGGTCCCACAGATTCCAGTTTCTGAAAATCCTAACCTCTTCCTTGAGTCAGCCATATGCATGAAGGCTTCACTGTTCCCTTTGCCCTTCAAATCCTTGTGACCCCAATCCAACACCTTGGAACCCAATCCCCTAGATTAGATGCTCCCTGTTAAAATAACTAGAGTGGGTTACATTTTCCTGTCTGACACCACTATGCCTCAACACATAGGTATTTAGCTGGCAGCCCTGTGTCCTTGCTCATGACTCCCTCACTCTGAAATGCCTCTTCCTTCTATCTGCCATGTCCAATCCACTTCTGTGATGTAGCTCGGGGACTGCTATTGTAAGAAAGTTGTCCCTCTACACTACATGAGGCAGTCCCTCTCTGCAGTTCAGGGACACCCTGTGCATTCTAGTGGCTGTGACCCTTCCTGGGTCCCACTGAGACTTCTGTGGTCCTGTGCCCTCTTCCCCTGTAAGGCAGTATCATGAGTGAACCTCTGCCTTCTCACCACATCCAACACACAAAAGAAATATCAGAAAGCATCATACTGGCCTAAATGGGGATTGAATTTCTAAAAGTGTATTCTGGGCCTCTGTACAGGTGGGGCCATAGATCTCTTGGGGAATCCCAGTAGGATAATGTCCTCACAGTATCCTGACAGAGCACTGAATTGCTATGAGACAGAATCATAGAAAAGGACCAATAAAGGGCAGCTCAGAGGCAACCTGGCACATGTATCATTTCCTTAAGTTATACGTGAAGCATTTGATTTTATAACAATGGGGTATATTGAAGCACAGTCCAAAAATGCCACTATTCTTTAGGTGATGCTAAGCAAATAGCTAAACAACAATATCTACTACTTACTGAGTGTATACCAGGGGCACCCGGACACTACACTGTGTCATTAAATCCTAAGGGCAGCCTTAGGTGCAAAAAATCATTAACCCATTTTGCAAATTAAGAAAAGAAGCACCAAGAGGGCTAGAATTAGGCTCAGGTGAGTGAGGCTGTCACCTTGGGAACAAAATTGAAGGGGTTAACAAAAAACTCAGGAATCAAAATGCACACTTTAGTAGAATATTTTTTAAAGTCAAAATCAATGAAAAACATCAATGACAAACAAGATGTGTACATTTTAAAGAGAAACCAGACTGGTATCAGTGTTCTTCCTTCTGGCCTCAGGGTCCAAGGTAGCCCCACTGGGGAGAGGGACAGGTGCTGATACACAAGCTCAAATTCCCCTAATTCCAAAACCTTAACATCCAGCACTCACTACAATGACAAGGTGGTCACAGAACATTCTCTATAGAGGCCATTACCTACTATAGCTTTCTGAGCTGCTCTTTTTCTTTAATGTAGTACAATCCAGATAGGGGCTCCCAAAGTGCAGGGATGCTTTTCACAAGGTATATAGAACTCTTAGTTTTGAACTCTATACAGCCCATCTCTACTTTAAGATGTCACACTTTCTAGGGCCCTACATCTTAAAAATGACTGGTATAAGGTACCATTTTGATCCTATAGGTACCATTCATTCATTCATTCACCAACAGTCATCAAGAGCTTATTCTCTATCCATTTGCTGTCATTATTTACTCAAGCACTTGTGGAATTCAGGAAATGAATGGGTAAAAAGTAAAAAGGAGAAAAGTTCTGTCTTTCTTAGAATAACCTCCAAGAAACGAAGCAGTATGAAGGAATAAAGGCAGACTACTTATCTGTTCATTTATATAGAAACCATGGAGAAGGAAGACATGGGTAGACTAATGGCTATTGCTAGTTTATTACCGTGACTTTGAACATGATTGAGTTAAATGAGTATTCCCTTCCCTCTCTTCCTTGAAGTTAAGCCATAGCAAGATGTTTACCCCTGTGCTTCAGACTTGCTTGGACCCAAAGCACCAGTGTGACTCCCATAGCGAAGTTCAGAGAGGGAGCTGCCCTCCCAAGTTGTAGAGGAAGGGAGCCCCTGAATTCCTTGGGCAGCATGGGGGAGAATCAGCACCGTCCATGAAGCTTCACGCCCTCCCATTGCCTCGCCCTGAGAGCCATCTCTTAGTTCATCAGTCTGTGATCCCACCCAGCAAATATTGGTTTTGGCTATCCCATCTGTCCTCTGCCACAGCTCAGACAAGTGATAAATACTGAGGTCTTTTAACCTTATCTCACTAGTTGATCCTTCCAGCTCTCTACTCATTCTTGTTGCTGAATGGCAAGGACCTCCCAATCTGCCTACCTTCCTCTGCTGCAGAAATGGCCTGAGCAGCCCCTGGTGCAGCAGCTGGAGGGTAGAGCTGGACCTGTGCCCTGTGTGCTGGCACTTGGACCTGGGCAGGGACCACAGCACTTTCCATCCCTGCTTTGGGAATCTTCTGCCAGGATGTCTTCTTGGCACACAGATTCTTATTTTTAATTTTTTAGTTTTTTTAGAGTTTTTGGCCAGGGCCAGGTTTGAACCTACCACCTTCAATATATGGGGCTGGCACCCTACTCCTTTGAGATACAGGCACTGCTCAGATTCTTATTTATTTATTTTTTTTTTTTTAAGAATAGGGTGGGAGGCTGGGAATGAGATGATAAACCTGAACCATTATGGAGAAGTGGTAGGTAGGTGCTGTGCAGACCTTCCCCGAATCAGACTGACCTGGGCTGGAGAAACACTTGGGTGCTCTGGCTTTGATCAATTGCTCTACATCTCTGC
This sequence comes from Loris lydekkerianus, assembly GCA_963574355.1. Classification (NCBI taxonomy): domain Eukaryota; kingdom Metazoa; phylum Chordata; class Mammalia; order Primates; family Lorisidae; genus Loris; species Loris lydekkerianus. The sequence continues at coordinate 6,629 of CAUYPK010056643.1, read as the reverse complement.
TGTACTCAGATTTAGTATTTGCAAAATGGAGATAACAGTTCCTACGTCCTAGAATTGTTTCATGCTAGAGAAAACACAAATATTGTCTCAGTTTTTCCTTTCTTAGTTGCTCAATCACATTGAATCCCTAATTTGTGCAGGATATTAAATACTGGGGGTTGGGTGCCAAAAAGACAGAGATGGTCTTTCACTTCATAAAGTTCAAAGGATCCTTTCGTTTAATCACTCTTATTCTTACTGCCATTAATAATAAGAATAATGAAAGTAGGAGACTTCTAAGAGTAGTAGCGTTACCATTATTGCTGATAAAAAAATCACTCTCCAAACATAGTAGGCTCCCCAGGAATCTCTCAAACTGCATTTGTAGGAGGCTCTCAATGTCTGGCAATCTTTCTTTGATGTATTAATAGATGGATAATAGAAATACCAAAGAGTCCTTCGAAGCAGGTTGGTGCTTCTCCCAAAGGAGAGGTCCCAGGGCCTCTATTTTAATGGAAGTCTCTCCAGTGAATTTCCAGATGTGCACATCCCTAGCTGCACTATGGGCAATCCAACCCACGCTGTCTGAATTTTACAGCAGAGATAACTGGTAGCAAGAGAAATTAAGCAAAGTAACTAAAGTAAACATGATTCCACCTGGACTTATCTACTAAACAGATATTTGACTAGACTTTCAGAAAACAAACCATCTTAAAGCCTCATCTTTCTTCTCACATGTGAAACGAACTGCCTCTGTGCTTCTTAACCTGAAAACTAGATGAAAGCAATATGGATTCAAAGAGCAAGGGCTGCAGGGCACGTAGCATTTCAGAAGGAACACTGTCAAGATGCCTCGCCTATTTGCTATGCATGTCTTAGCTGCATCCTTTAAGCTACACATGGCAGGTAAAGCAGCAGGAGGCAGTGAGGCTGGGGCTGTCAGTCAGAAAAAGGGAGCCTGGGAAGAGGTGGGACAGCGTTCAACATAAGGAAGCAAAAGAAGCTTGAGTAAGGGAGGGCCTGTGAGGCCAGGCTACCAAGGGATGCGAACAGCCAAAGTGTAGAGGCAGAACTTCAGGTTCTGTCTGATGCTGGTTTAAATCCAACCAGGCTTGGCTGGCATGCTACCCCCACTAGAATAACCAAGGCCTGGCGGGTCAGAAATCCACATAAATGTACCCTGACTAGGAACCAGGACAAGCAAAGACATAGAAATTCAGATCTGGCCTCAGTGCCCGTAGCACAGGGGTTACAGTGCCAGCCACATACACTGAGGCTAGTGGGTTCCAGCTGGCCCAGGCCTGCTAAAAAACAATGACAATTGCAACCAAAAAATAGCCAGGCCTTGTCACGGGCACCTGTAGTCCCTGCTACTTGGGAGGCAGAGGCAAGAGAATCCTTACGCCCAAGAGTTGGAGGTTACTGTGAGCTGTGATGTCACAGCACTCTACCCAGGGCGACATAGTAACACTCTGTCTCAAAAAAAAAAAAAAAAAAAAAGAAAGAAAGAAAGAAATTCAGATCTGAACCTAAACTTGCCTAGGATACACAAAGTAGTCCATATCCCCACCAAAGCATTTTCTGTTTATTTATTTTGTATGTTTTTATTGTTGTTTTTGTTTTTATCATGCTAGGATACTGAATATAGTTAAAACCTTTCCACTTCATTAAAATTTTATCAGTTTTGGAAGGAACTGATTGAAATTTAACAAAGAAAAGATCAAGGTAAAGAGATTGGGCACATAAAATAAGTGAGTTGATGGTTATGTTAATCAGTTTGATTTAAGCATTCCACAATGTATATCACATCATCACATCGCACTCCATAAATGTATACAGTTATGATATAATAAAAAAAAAAATTAAAAAATAAAGAGATTAGTCATCCCCCAATGCAGATGATGCAATTCTTTTCTCCTGGTGATTACAACACTCACATACTAGTCTCATCAGCAGCCTCCTAGGTGCCAGGCGCTGGTCCTACATACATTAACTTCAATGCTTATGGAAAACAGCCTCAGGAGGTTGACATTGGCGTTTCTATTTTTAGATAAGTCACCTGAGGCTCCATGAAATTTAGTAACTTGCCTCAAATTACACAACCAATTAATCTCACTCCCAACTCTGGTTCCAAAGCCGTATTTGGCAATGTTTTGCCTTGGAAGGGTCTTTTCATTTTATCATTGACTTGCTCAGTTATTCAGTGATTTATTCATTCATTTATTCATACAACAGATGTTTATCAAATAGACTAGGTGCCCATAGCTTAGTGGTTAGGGTGCCGGCCACATGCACCGGGGCTGGTGGGTTCGAATCTGGCCCAGGTCTGCTAAAAAAAAAAAAAAAAAAAAGAAGCCGGACATTGTGGCAGGTGCATGTAGTCCCAGCTACTCAGGAGGCTGAGGCAAGAGAATTGCTTGAATCCAAGAGTTGGAGGTTGCTGTGAGCTATGATGCCACAGCACTCTACTGAGGGCAATAAAGTGAGACTCTGTCTCCAAATATATATGTATATATGAAATAGAGCAAACATTCTAGGTGAAATGAAAGGTACAGAATGGCAAGTCAGTTGTCCTTGCACAAGTCTTCTAAGATGTTGGAGGTCAGGGTCATGGTTAGCCCTGGCAGGGGAGGAAATGTGTGAGGGGGATTCCAGGTGTTTATCTGGGTGGTACTCTGGATGCTCAGCTTAGAAAATTTATGAGTTGCATGCTCATGATACATAGATTTTTCTGTATGTAGATATCTATGTCTGTATACTCACAAACTCACAAATTACACTTAATAAAAGTACAAACACACACAAAAAAAATGAGCAAAACAGATACTTCTTTGGCTTTGGAAAGGTGACACTGTATTGGATACAAGAAAACTCTTCCTTAGAAAGTCTGAAAACACTTTATTCATATTAATGTTGGAAGTTGCTGACTTTATTATATACTTCAGCTAAAAGCTAATAGGATGAAACTCTCTGACTTTCTCCTGTTTGCAAAAATATTTATGCAGGAACCTTTGGATTGGAGAGATTAAGCCCTGGTATCATTGTTCTTTACCAACTTGTTCATATAGGCACTGCACTAAACCACTTTGAACTTGTTTTCTCACAATAACACCCATAAAAGAAAGTGATTTCAGGGTTCAGATGTGTTTTGTCAACCTTCAAGCACTAATATTAATTAGTAGCTGTTGTTATTGCTGCTGTGTGCATTCTGGCTTTGACAGAGATTGCTCCAAAAATATTTCTGAATGATCAACACACACGTAGTCCGGTATAGATCCAAATGCTTCTCTTTTCTCCTTGCTTCCAACTTTAATCTCTCGTGACCCATATGCCTGATGCTGGCAACTCTGTTAGAATTGCTAGCGAGGGATCGTCTGTAGGACTGACTCATCTATGAGCTGAAAAAGAACTAGAAATCAGCCTCATCGTGTTTTGTTCAGGACTAGAAAGTAGGAGATTTTGGAGCAAGCCTATCCCACAGCAACCTGTAAGATCTGAGACGAATGTCAACATCTCAATACCTGCACAGTTCCCTCAGGTTCCCAGAAAGCTTAGCAGGTGCTGAATAAGTGGTGTATGTCCTGTCCCCCATCCATGCCCAAGTGTCCACAAGAGTAAAAGAAAGTGAGTGTGTGTGTGTGTGTGTGTGTGGAAGGGGGGACGAGGCTTCACTATTTTTATACCACTGATCCTTCGGAGACCATATCACCTTCTCTGTTCCCAATTTTACAATATGACTTGAATCTTAATGTACTGATAAAAGTAAAATCATCCATTTAAGAAGGTCCAGCAGGTGTTAAATAAGAATTTTTCACAACAAAGAAACACTATCGGGGATGACAAAGTGAATGAAAAGTAATAATAATAAATAAGGAAATTTGAATGCAACATGCAAGTATTCTGCAGTAAAAAAAAAAAAAACAACAACAAGCTTTCTCAACCAAAAGAAAACATATATATAATTGAATGAAAATTCAGAGTGTTACTGTTGAGACTCAAATTCATCGCCCAGCATACCAGGGGCAATGTACATCTCAAAGCACAGATTTAAAGGATCCGAAGATGGTGACGCCTGTGGCTCAAGGAGTAAGGGCGCTGGCCCCATATGCCAGAGGTAGCAGGTTCAAACCCAGCCTCAGCCACAAAGAAAAAAAAAAATGTAACAACAACAAAAAGGATGCAAAGATGACAACCAGAGGCACAAAAGTTGACCATGCAAATAAAAACGATTTCATGTAGATGAAAACACTGAGAAAACAGCAGGAAAATGTGAACAAATACTGAAAGAAAGTTTGGGCAAGCTGAGTAGAGACTTGAATTGAATATTGAATGCGTCTGAGTTTGCTGCATTCCAGGCTGGAGAGAAAACACATGCCATAGTGCACGTGAGACATCACTTAGGCACATTGCAATGAAATCCCCGAATTTTATATGAATATGTAACCTTGCAAACTCCTACATGGAATGAACCAGTTGCTTACAAAGGAACAGAAACACACTGGTGCTTACTTCTCTGGCAACATAGGAAGATAGAGGCCAACAACTTAATACCCACCGACGGCTAAGAGAAAAGGACTCTATGGTCAGTGAGGAGATCACTCATTTGTCAGAGCAAAAGAAAGATATTGAGAGCAAACAATAATTTAGAGAGTGCGTAATGCCTATAATTCACTGGAAGGATACCCTCAAGAGCAGCGCAAAGCAATCAAAGAATGAGGCAGAGCAGAGACCACAGAGCGGGGAAACTGAGGAAGGTAAAACAGGGGAGAGGAAGGAGCATCCCCTGTCCTCCTTCCTGAGACCACAAGGAGAGATTTCCTGAGAATGTGTGAACCCCACCTGTGAGAACAAAGTCACATGCCAAACAGGAATGCTCAAAATCGTCCAGAACACCGCGTCAAAACTAGAACTTCAGATTGGGAGAAAATAAAGTGGGAGTAACACTCTAAGATGAACAGAGATTCGATGTGAGCTAAGTGGGAGGAGGCCAGAATGTTTTCCAAACATCGTATCTAATTGGGGGGTGGATGAGAAGGAAAAGAGATCACTTTGGTAGGAGAAAGTTAGTCGTAGAGGGTAGTGTTATATATTGTCTTCAAATAATAGAGAGAAAATATTAGTCTGATTATATCAGCAGACAAGACTATAACTGTTAAAAATGTATAACTTTTAAAACTACAAAAGAGAGAGCCATAGAATGAACAGGGGTTAAGATGTCATGGGTATATATTTCTATGTATTACCTAATATGCAGTCAATTAGACAAAGTTATTCATAATAACAGCAGAACTTGAAATAATAAGAGAAATACAAATTTTTAAAGTTTGATATATTAATTAGAATAAAATAATGGTAAGATAGAAGACTTGAAGAAAATAGTTAAGAAAATTGACCTCAGACACAATTTATATTCTTATATTGTATATATAGAATGTTAATATGTGTATATAAAGGATAGTTTAAAAAAAAAAACTTTCACTGAATCACAAGGAAACTTCAAAAAACTTTAAAAATTAAATATTTTACAGGTAATATTTTATGATCATAAGTCCATAAATTAGATCACCTTTGGAACAAAAAGGGAATTGTAAATTATGAAAAAAACAAGTCAAATTAAAATATCTCTCATCAAGTCTGTGAAACACCAGGAAATGCAATAATTCCTTAATTGTCTTTATTATTAATGAATAGAGATGAAAACAGATGAAATGAATATTCACCTCAAGAAATTAGAGAAGAATAAAAAAAAAAGCAAACAGACTTAGAAAAAAGGGATTAACATAGATACAATCAAGAATTAATTGAAAATAAACAAATAAAACTAGGACAAAAAAATTCAAAAGCCAGTTCATGGAAAAGCTTTTATGAGTCTGATTAAGAAGAAAGTAGAAAAAACAAATATAGATATAGTTAGGACTGAGGAAAGAGAAAGGAGAAACATTCACAGCAAAACACTGACTCTAGACAGGTTAAGGAATTTTAAGAGAGTATTATATGAAACTCAGTAGCAACATAGATAAAAATGTAAATGGCAAAAATTCATCTAAAAAGCAGAAATGGTCCAACTCCATCCAGGTAAACATAAAAGATGTAAAGTCTCTATCTTTTTTATGGCTGCACAGTATTCCAAGGTATACATAGCCCACAACTTGTTAATCTATTCATGGGTTGATGGGGCATGTGGGTTGGTTCCACAACTTGGCAATTATGAAAAACACAAATATAGTCCAGAAAGGAGGAGGAGAGAGTATGTTCCAGCTCCATCCATGTAAAAATAAAAGAGGTGAAGTCTCCATCTTTCTTTAAGGCTGCATAATATTCCATGGTGTACATATACCACAATTTATTAATACATTCGTGGATCGAATGTATTAATGGGCACTTGAGCTTCTTCCATGGCACTTGGGCTTCTTCCATGACTTAGCAATTATGAATTGGGCTGCAATAAACAGTCTGGTACAAATATCTTCGTTATAATGTGATTTTTGGTCTTCTGGCTATATACCTAGTAGAGGAGTTGTAGGATTGAGTGGAACATATTCTTCTTAGTAAAGTATCTCAAGAATGGAAGAAAAAGTATCCAATGTACTCAGCCCTACTATGAAACTAATTTATGGCTTTCATATGAAAGCTATAACCCAATTATAACC
>CAUYPK010056642.1:0-51136 GCA_963574355.1 Loris lydekkerianus | reverse complement strand
AACCAATGCTAGTTTTAAAATATTAAGACTTTAAATGTTACAAACACTTTTATGATTAATAAAAACATTACCTCTAGTGTGTTGGCAGAAAGTAGTTCAAAATCTGGAAGAGTCTGTATTATTTCCAAATATATTTCTTTAATAATATATTTGGGAGTACTTGGGAGATTGAGGCAAGAGAACCGCTTAAGCCTAAGAGTTAGAGATTGCTGTGAGCTGTGATGTCATAGCACTCTACCCAGGACAACAGCTTGAGACTCTGTCTCAAAAAAAAAACAACAACAACAAAAAAAAACGTATAATTGAAAAATTGGAACGTATCCTATTGCTTTTCAGAGCATTAAAAAACTGAAATACAAAAACCTTATCTTAAATGTATCTTAGATTCAACTCTTTTATTTGAAGCATACTCAAAGAGCTGGGCATAGTGGCTCATGTCTATAATCCTAGCACTCTGACAAGCCAGTCAATGCAGGAAGACTGCTTGAGTTTAGGAGATTAGCCTGAGCAAGAGTGAGACTCTATTTCTACTAAAAATAGAAAAAAACTAGCTGAGTGTAGTGATGTGCATCTCTAGTCCCAGCCACTCGAGAGGTTGAGGCAGGAGGATCACTTGAGCTCAGAAGTGTGAGGCTGTAGTTAGCTATGATAATAGCACTGCACTCTATGCCAGGCAACAGAGTGAGACTGTCTCAAAAAAAAAACAAACAAACCCCACAATCTAAAAACAGACCCCCCCCCCCTAAAAAATATGCTTTATTTCTGTCTATATTTTATCCTCAGCTTTTTTTTTTTTTTCACAGAACTCTCCCTGGTCTAATTCTCAATGAAATAGCTGTTTATTACAAATACTGTAGCAATGGTTAAATCAAGAAAATGTATGTGGGTTGACAAAACAGATTTTAATATATCCACATCTTTAATTAATTGTGAACTATGTTTAACACTTCATTAAAAACTTGTAAGAACTATCATGGAATCTACAGCTTAACAGTGCTAGAAATGAGAACAAACATGAATAGAAAAAAACTTAGTTCTCCATTCTTAGGTTATACCCACTGTTTCTAAGTTTCTTTTCTTAAAACTAGTTTTTTGTTTTTATTTTAAATTTACAGAATAAACATTCTTAAGTCCTATATAAAGTAATTCCTGCTACCAAAGAGCTTAAAATGCCCCAATATAAATCTTTCATGTTTTAGTTTTCTACAGCTTATTCACTTTAGTCGCATTCATTATGAAGATTCTAAGGATACTCCAACAGCAGCATACATAAATGTGTAGGTGATTAAGCTACAAGAATCTCATTATTATAAACCTGTTTGTCTTATACAATTTGCTATTTAGACCTATAAAGGATATTGTCTAGCCTCTGAATTTTACCTTTCAGATATATTTAAGTGGCACAGTGTTTTATACTTTCAACACTTGAACAGTTTTAGGAAGGACAAGGAGTGTTTAATTTACCACTCCATGTTTTTACATTTCCACTGTCATTCATTTCTGTTTCCTGTCTAAGACAGCATCTGACCTTTTTATTTTATTTATTTATTTATTTATTTTTTTATCATAAATCCCAGAGATAATACTGAAGGCAAGAAGCTATTTTAAGTGGCTAAGGGGAAGCCAATCCTCCTGAACTGATGACACAGTGTAAACTAGTCCAGCTTTTCTGGAAGGCAATATGGCAAGAATGACTGAATTTTAAATTGCCACAGTTTTTCCACTCTAAACAGATTAACTGAAGTACATAAAGATAAACATTACAAGATGGCTCATTACAACAGTGCTTTTAATCATGAAAAAGCATAAATACCAAATATTGTACCCTCATATTAATTTAAAGTTTAAAAAAGTATAAATACCAAGAAAGTACTGATTAAAACTAAGAATGTCATGTTTAGTGGATTATTCAGACTGTTAAATTACTAAAAGGATAATGTTATATATGTATTACATTGTATATATCCTTTACATAATAAATATATAATGTAATACATATATAACATTATCCTTTTAGTAACAGTCTAAGTAATAGCAAATATTTGTTTATAAATAAAAGGTATTGTTAACATATACATTAATAAAGTCACTGATAAAAAATTTTTCTTGATATACTCAGCGAAAAAATAGTATTAGAATCTACTACATAATCCTATTAATGAAAAATTACCTATCTATATCCACCCATCCATATTGTGTATAAGGAAACATTTTAAAGATAGAGCCATAGATTTTCCTGAAGAACTGATTATAAGACAGGAGAAAAAGAGGAATCAAGAACGACTCCAGAGCATTTGAACTCAAAAATAAAGGATAGAGTTTTCCTCAATTGAGATGGGGAAACTGGGTGAAACAGATTTATGTGAAAATACTAAGAGAATGGTTATAGGTATTTATATTTGAGACACTAATAGCACAACAGAGATATTTAACCAATAGTGGTACATGAATGCACATGTGAAGTGAAAGACAGAGGTCTGGATCATAGACATAAACTACAGAATTGTCAACACATAGTCAAAATTGTACACATATGTAAGTAGAGGTCTGCAAGAGTATTTACCAAGATTTGATGGTGGCTGTCAATTGTTTTCTAGGAATTTAAAATCTTTATACAACTCTGCACAATATAGGAATTTCTGAATTGAGTACGTGTTATCTTTACCAACATCTAAAAATGCATCATTAAAATACAGAGAAGACAACCAAAGGACGAGACAAACCTCCTTAGGTTGTCTTTATCAAGAGTACTTCATTTTCTTTTGGGATTCCCTAGGGACCTATCTGATATCTCACTATTTGTGCTCAACTCCTTGAGCCTAAGTTTTCTTATGCATCAACTTAAAGAGTAAACCACATCAGATCTCTAAACTAAATTTACAGAATTCCATAGGGTGCTTTAAAAAAGTAGATACCTGGGGCCCATGCCAAACTGCCACAGATCTATACTTTTGATTTTGGAAAATATACAATTAAATGTAAAACAATGAAAACTCATGGTATATAAGGATTGTCCATAAAATATACACACTATACAAGCCATACAATATGAAAAATGGTATTAACAATGGCTGGGTACTTTACAGAGAGTCCTTGTAAATGTTCTTTCATTAACCTAAGAAGGTATTCCATACCTTTGGGGTTTAAGCTTGTAATGGATTTTAATGTAAATTTAAATGTAATGTAAGAGTATAATGGTTTTAAATGTAATATAAATGCTAGTTTAAAAATAATTCTTAAACTTTACAAACTGATGAATTAAATAAAATTCCCCAAATAAAATACAAAGGGTGCAAAAAAATACATACTTTAAGACAGGAAAAACCTCTATTAAAATTGCAATATTTAATATATACCGCTAACAAAAGATGAATATAAGTCACATTGAGCACTTCTTACAATTGAAGTCTTAAAATGTGTATACTTTTTTTTGGCACTGTCTGTATAAACTGATTAATTTCCTTGCTCCATGCTTAAAAAATAACATACTACTTTTGAATGTATGTGTATATATACATGTAAAGAAATCACAGTACAGCGATTCATACCAAGATACTGCTTTTGTCTTTGTTATTTAAAGTGGCCCCAGGAGGAAAATAAGCAGTAGCACTTGTTGTAATATCCAAACTTTTACAGAGGTTGTCCTGGGTGGCACAATCCATCCATCCTACATTAACAAGACCATCCTAAAATGGAAACAAACAAAAAAATAGGCCATGTTGTAAATGGAAGAAAAAGTAAAAAAAGACCAATTATTTTAGCTAAAAACACAATTTTTCCATTATAAAATTAAAACTTTTTTTTTTTTTTGGGGGGGGTAAGGCAAATATGAAACAAGGTTTATTGAGAAAGAGAAAGATAGTTTTACAGGTTTAGAGAGCAAGGTTATGTTTGTCACAGAAAGCAAATGGTCCCCACTGTCACAACAAGGAAAAAGGCAAAAGCTTTTGTTAATAGCACTCAATAATTTGAGATAATGACTTAAGATTTTTCCTGATATTAAAGATCTGTTTTTTAGAATTCTTTTTAAAATTTACAAAAAAACTACATTTATAAATTTTTATAGAAAGCAAGCCATTCAATAATCAGGCATGAAAAAAGTCAAACTGACTATTAAGGACTTTTCATTTTGACTGTCCTTTCAACAATTATCATATAGTTTATTAGATATTCTGTGTGTCAATCTACAACGTGCATGTAAATTAATACTTTCTCAGTTTTAAGCTATTATGGCTGAGCTCCTTTCTACAAATCCTATTATGAAAAGCACATTTCTTACAACCTCATGTTGTTGAAATTTTTTTTGGACTACGCAAGCTGATAAACAAATAGAGGTCTAACATTTTCATCTGAGACCTCAGACAAATAATAAAGATAGAAATAGTAATTAAAATAACAGCTGAGAAGTTTCCATAACCAATAAAAGACATTAACCTATTGATTCAAGAAGTCCAATAAATCTCAAGCAGAATAATAAGAAATTGACACTTATGCAATACATAATGAAACTTCGAAAAATCAAAGACAATTAAAAGCAGAAAGAATAGATCTTGATCTAGGTGGTATGAATGGGACCATGCAAATGCATAGAATTATAAAGATCTAGTAGATTTGATTAACACAGTTAACAAATTATACACAAATGATTTGACAGTGTGTACCTATGAATTACAGAATTTACTTATAAAAAATTTACCATGGGGCAGCCCTGTAGCTCAAAGGGGTAAGGCACTGGTTTCATATGCCGGAGGTGGCGGGTTCAAACCCAGCCCTGGCCAAAAGCCACAAGAAAAAGAAAAAAAAATTTACCATGAAATGTTGGGCCATAAAGCAAGGTTCAAGAACTTTCAAAAAACGAAAACCATGTTCACTACCTATAGTGAAACTAAGCTACCCATAATAAAAAGCTTTAAAAAATCCCATGTGTTTGAAAACTAAATTTAGTACTAAGATTTAAAGAAAAAACAAAAATGGAAGATCAAAAAATATTGAACTGATTGACAATGAAAATATCTGCTAAAATACAGAATGCAGTTAAAGCTGTACTCACTAACAGCCTAATTCATAGTTTAGAAAGGAAAGCTTGAAGATCAAGGACGTAATCATCCGTGTTAACAATTTAGAAAAAACAGCACATTAAAACCTAAAGAGTAGAAGGAAGGAAACTGTGAATCAATGAATGGGAAAACAAGAGTACAACAGAAAATAAATAAAGGTAAACACTGGGACTTTGAAAAGACTTGTAAAGCTTGATCTAACCAAGAAAAAAATGTTTTTATGCCATCTCTATTATCAGAAAGTAGAAAGGAACATCACTGCAGATCCCACACATATTAAAAAAATAGGATATTATGTACAAGTCAAAGCAATACGTTAAGAAATTTAGTTGAAATGACAAAATCTTAGAAAAAGAATTTAACACAAGTAGAAAGTCTATATAATTCAATATATAGCATTAAAAAGGAAATTGTAGAAAACTCTTCAAATATGAATTAAAAGAACATTCTAGGTCCAGACGGCTTCCCTCATGAATTTTGCCAAAAAGAAAATAATCTGAGGAAGAAATAACATCAACTACACACAAATGGTTTGCAAAGAAGAAAGATGATTTTCCAAAACATTTACAAGGCCAGCATATCCTTGATTTAAAAGCATATAAAGACCATACTGGAAAGGAAACATATAGGCTAATTGCTTGGCCTGCCAAAGATCAAAAAAAAAAAAAAAAAAAAAAATGCTGATGCTCAGACCTCACCCTTAAATATTGATTTTAATTAATCCAGCAGACAGGTTAGAGGTTTTTTAAAATCATTTTTAAAAGCTCCCAGGTTGAGTGTAATGTGTAGTCCTGGCCTAGCCCACAGGGTGAAATAAGTGAGGGGAATGAACAAAAGCATACTACATGATTTTAATATTAAATAAAATTTATAATGCATGAAGCCACCAAGAAGATATAATGATCATGAATATGTTGCTACCAACAATAAATGTCATAATATAAGGAATAACCGAGTGAAATACAGGAATAAATGAAAATTTGTAGGTGGAAGGCTCAGAAATTATAGATTAATCAAAAAGATGCAGATTTGAATATATGATTAATAAATTTGATCTAATAGATAACTACACGTAATCTACGTGGAAGATAAATTACTTTCACACTCACAGAATTCACAATTTTCACAACTGACAAAATGCCAGGACACAAAGGGAGTTTCAATAGTGTCAAAGAATTGACATACTGACTATACCCCCCAACCAAAGCATGAGAGCAATTACTAAGGACAAATATTACAGAACACTTACCAGTGAATGACAAAGCACAATACACCAAATTTTGCCGAACACAGCTAATTATTTAGAGGACCAACTCAGAGCTATAAATACATTTATCAGAAAATAAGATTACAAAAAAGTGAGTTCAGTGTTCAAGAAACTATGAAAAAAAATATGGAGAATCAGTTTCTAAATGTGTTTTACATGGAGATACAGTTTTACAGAATGACTGATGCTTACCAACATGCCACTAAGCCTGAGTCGTGTCTGTGAAGTCAAACAATCTGGGGAGAAAAAAAAAACTTTGAGGCAGTTTTAGCCTTATTAAGCCCAATGAAAATACTTTCATTTGCCTTTCCCCTAAATGACCATATTCATTCCAAGGCAAATAGTTGAGCTCTACTGATAAACACTGAAAACTTTCTACACACACACACACACACACACACACACACACACACACACACACACACATTCTCTCCCTCTCTCATTCTCGATTTCTCAGGATTTCTAGCGACACAGAGTAACATTTTCTCTTCAGTGTATTTTTAGGATCATACTCTGAAACTTCTATCAACAATCCTCTTTATTCAAGGGATCTCATAATTTTGGGGTAATAAAATGGGCCTATTTGATAAAGGTATGTAAAAGATCCTCAAAATACAATAAAATCTTAAAATTGCTTCACTTTTTATGAAAGTTTATGTATGAATACTAGAGTACAATAAGATTTAGAGGAAAGGGAGCTACAGCATCACAGAACCTACAAAAATGGGTAAAAGCAATTTACCTGAAATGAGTAAAAGAATGTCAAAAAAGTATGAAAAGTCATGTGGATGAACAGAAATCTGGGTATTAGGTCAACATGAGATAAAACCTGTTGGAAATACACTAAGTTTAAGGCTGATTTTTGCTGCAAAGCCTTACTGGATGGGGTGACTAGTTGATTTCTGGTTAGAAGGCATTATTATCTTAATATAGCAGCACAAAGGCTGAAAGATGAAGTGTAGGGAAAAGAGCCATGTTGTGATTAAACATATAAAAAATAATCCACATACCCAACTTTTAACTAGTCTCATTTTTTGAATATAGTTTACAGTTTATGGTTTGATATATAAGCTACTGATGTTTTTATTTAATTTATTGGAAGGTTCCTAGAAATGGCAAGCTGTCATCTTGAAATATATAATTTTATGAGACAAATGTGGAAATTTTTGATAAATGTTAAGTGTGAAGCAAAGTCCATATTTACAAAAAACCATTATTTTGGGAGGGGTGATAGCTGTAACAACTATTTTTACAAACTGCTAAACACATCTGTGGCTGGTTAAAGGTGTAATTTATCATGAGTATATCTTAACTGAAAAACTGTCCAGTAAACAAAAGATACATTAAAAAATAACTTGGCAGTCTCTTCTATGTAAAATAATTACAAAGGTGAATATTCATTGTTTTAATTAATCAATTATAGCAGCATAATTAATACTGTCAGCTAAAATTTAAATGTCAAGGTCTCTTCTTCATCCTAACAAAATAAAAAAAATTACCTCCTCCTCTGGAACAAAAAGTGATCAGCCAGCCAATACCAGCAGCAAAAGCAGTTTGTATGGCATTAACAAAATTTCCTTAAAAGAAAATAAAGCAGGTTTTTTATCAGTTATTCTGTGATAATGGAAACAGTCTTATAATTTTTTTTCTTTCTAACCTCTTCCAATTCACTGTAATACCAGTTATCCTTCTAAAAATTCTCTTGACTATGTCAAATTCCTTCAATGGTGCTCTAATTTTTTCATCACATAAACCTAAATTCACTATTTCATTAAGAAAAAAACTCATATTGGCAAGTAAGATCCTTTGTGATCTGAGCTTTGTCTACCCGTTCAGCCAGCTGTATTTTTCCCCATACCAGCTGATGCTATTATCTTTTGTCATATTCCTTAACTATTGCCAGTTCCCCAGATATACAATGATCTCTTAAGGCTCCCAACTTTTCATGACAGGGTTTGAGCTCTTTCAAGAAGTATTTTTCTCGGGCGGCACCTGTGGCTCAGTGAGTAGGGCGCCGGCCCCATATGCCGAGGGTGGCGGGTTCAAACCCAGCTCCGGCTAAACTGCAACAAAAAAATAGCTGGGCATTGTGGCGGGTGCCTGTAGTCCCAGCTACTCGGGAGGCTGAGGCAAGAGAATCGCCTAAGTCCAAGAGCTGGAGGTTGCTGTGAGCTGTGACGCCATAGCACTCTACCAAAGGGCCACAAAGTCAGACTGTCTCTATAAAAAAAAAAAAAAAAAAAGAAGTATTTTTCTCAATTTGGTTGTTTTGTGTCTTTTATTCTTCCCTGCATTTACTTCCCTCATAATACATCACATTTTAGTTGTCTTCATAATGACTAGGGCTATAGTAGTAAAATAATAGTTTCTGACCCATAACTGGTATTCAATGCATGAAATGAACACCCCCTTTAGCCAAATACTGTGATTTAATGGATAGTTCTGAGTAAATAATCTGATTAAAATCACTTAATAAATTTAAAGCTCTAGAATAGTTTTTAAACTTCAAAATTAAACCGAATAGGCATGAATTTATTGCCTAATATAATACACTTAGGAAAGCAATAAAATGCTTATATTTCTAAACATTAATTTCCTGTATCTTATTTAAGTTTTTGTACAAATATAACTAGTTTGTTAAATATTTTTCAGCAGAGATTAGATGACAAAATCCCCTTCTAAGAAGCATGGAAAAGATACTTTAAAATTTTATTATGACCAAAAAGTTAATATTTCTGCTAAAAACTTAAATGCCAATTTCAAAGTATCCTTAAAAATTAAGAAAATAAAATTACCTGTCCACAGTTCTGTCACTGTACTTTTAACATGCTGCATTGCAAAACTCACTAAACTCTCCTTTGATCTGTCTCCATGATATTTCACTGCAGCCTATTGATTTTTTATAAAAAGAGAAATATCTTTTACTTTTTAAAACTCACTTAAACTACCAAATACTTTTGGTTTTACATTATTTTGAATAATGCAGTAAAGTTTTGTTTCTCAATAGTATTATATTTCCAAATAATACCTTGATAATCTTGATTCTATAGAAGACATTTTAAAAACCATTTATAATTTTGTTTCAGTTTCATCACTGGTAAATATCAGCTTTATATTCAATGAGACAATATCTATAAAATACGTTGGAAACTATTATGTTCCTTAAGATAGAAACTGAAATTGGTAAACATTTAATTTTGAAACACAGCAAAGTAAAAATAATGGCATCTAATAACCAAAATGTTTATTATTACTTGACCTCAGTTAGATGGCACATAAAATAAGACTTAAAATCAAAACATTGAACAAATCCACATGTATTTTCTCTAGCATTTAACTTTTTATAAAGTCTCATGAATTTAAAAAATGCTAATTTTATCCCTTACCATTCCAGATCTAAAAATGAAGAGGCTAGGATAGCTGTTAACTCCTTTCATTCGGCAAAGCATTCTATCATCACCACAGTTGACAGCTCCAATTCGAAGTAATCCATCTACTTCTTTAGCAAAGTCTCTCCACTAGGAGAGAAAAAAAAAACATAAGTATTTCTCCAATAAGATCATTTTTCTTCCTTGACCACAACTTAAGTTATCATTTTTAAAGGAGAAAATTTTTATCAAACAAAATGACAGATATTTGCAAGTATCTGATAATTATTTCCAATAGCTCTAATTACTAATAGAAAAAAATTCCAACATATAAAAAGAATACACAAATAGCAGACCAATCAGAAATAAAATGCCAATTAGGATGTGAAAAATACGTACTGTGGGAGCTAAATCATGGCAGTGTGAACACCCTGGGGAGTAAAAGTTTACAAACCACAGTTCTCCAGAATTAACAGCAGCATCTGAAAGTAAATAAAATGGAAACAATTTAGAATTATTTGCTAAAAGATCATGCATATTTTAGTAAAAATTTTTTTTTTGTTGAACAGAATGCAACAGTCCAAATCTTTCATATTGCCCTAATCATTTTCTGTACATTTTTTTCCTATAAAAACATATTTCAAATGTCAAACTGTAATTTTAACTCTCCTAAGCCAATACTTTAATAAGAAGCAGTCTTAAAAACTGTAAGACAAATATAGCCACGAAGCTGTATAAAGAGATGGCACAAGAAAACTCACATGAGCCAAATCTCATGTGAGAGTTGGTGTTGGAAGAGAGAAATAAAGAGAAACAGAGCAACTGAGCTTTAAGTTCTTCTGTTATCTACAGCAGAGGTTAAATATAAGGTTAGTCAATTCTGACACTTCAAATTCTGAAAGAAGCAATTGAACAAATGAGGGACTTACATAGTATCATAAGGATTGTGGGGATTCGATTTAATCTCAGCCCTAAATGTACTTTGAAAAATCATGCTGCTTGGAAACTATTAAGGTTTTTAAAAATGCAGAACGTTAGTATGTTTGCTAAAATAGTAGATTTGAACACTACATAATGGCTAGATAACAGTACATTACGTATTATAATCTTAAAATGATCTGAGAGACATAAACAAATTTTAATAATTAAAAAAATTAAGATTGTAAGCATGTGCTCTGACATTCAAGATAAAATAACAGCAATTTGCTTTGGGCTAAGGTGTTTCTATGTAATTCCAAATCAGTATCAGGTATCAGTAATTTTCTAATTGATCTGAATTAACTGCAAATACATAACATGTATGATTTCAAGTTATTTTTAAAGGAGAAAATTTTTATCAAACAAAATGATAGATATTTGCAAGTATCTGATAAAATAACAGCAATTTGCTTTGGGCTAAGGAGTTTCTATATAATTCCAAATCAGTATCAGTTATCAGTAATTTTCTAATTGATCTGAATCAACTGCACATACATAACATGTATGACTTCAAGGATTACTATTTCACCCAAAACTCAAGCGCTCTGTGAATTCCGATGGCCTGTGGGCCTGCGTTAAAGCTTTGTCTCACCTGCCCGGCTTGTCAAGCACTGGGTGTGTTACTGGTAATCCTTGAAATCATGCATGTTATGTATGTGCAGTTAATTCAGATCAATTAGAAACATGCGCAAGACTCAATGTTTACCTACACCACAATTACAAGACAGATATGTGGGACAAAAGTTAATCTGTACTTGAGTAGCAAAGTGTATCATTTAAGATTTTATCAACTGTTCTTCGGCAATGTTTACAACAGTGGTTCTCAACCTTCCTAATACTGCAACCCTTTAATACAGTTCCTCATGTTGTGGTGACCCCCAATCATAAAATTATTTTCATTGCTACTTCATAACTGTAATTTTGCTACTGCTATGAATCATAATGTAAATATGTGATATGCCAGATGTATTTAGGCAACCCCTGTGAAAGGGTCTTCCCCTCCTCCCCTAAGGGGTTACTAGAACTGCTAGACCATTCTATCGGTGGTCAAAAGAATTGCTGTGTTGGTTTAGATCACCAACCTGTACAAACTGAAGTAAAAATTTTAACAATCAATGCATACTTTAATAGAAAAAAGGGATTCTTCTCAGCTATAAGTAATGAGGTGGTTATTTACACATAAAAAGAATGTAGTAATTAGCCAAGGTGTTATTCAAAAGTCTTAAACAGAAATATGATGTAAAACCAATCTGGCATTTAAACTGACACAAAACCTTGTTTACTATGAAAATGTCTCTTTGTACAGGCGTACCTTAAGAGATATTGTGGGTTCAGTTCCAGACTACTAGAATAAAGCAAATTGCACAATTTTTTTGTTTGTTTCTCAAGCATATAAAATTTGTGTTTATGCTATATTATAGTCTATTAAATGTGCAATGGCATGACGTCTAAAAAGACAATGTACATACCTTAATTATAAATATTTTATTGCTAAAAAAGCTAATGATCACTTGAGACTTTCAGCAAGTCATAATTTTTCTGCTGGTGGAGGGTCTTGCCTCTATGTTGATGGGTCAGGGCAGTGGTTGCTGAAAGTTGGGGTGGCTGTGGAAATTTTTTAAAATAAGACGATAATGAAGTTTGCCACATTGATTGACTTTTCCTTTATAAGATTTCTCTAGCTTATGATTCTGTTTGATAGCATCTGGAGTCAATCCTCTCAAACTCGGCTGCTATATTATCAACTAAGTTTATGTACTCCTCTGAATCCTTTGTTGTCGTTTCAACAGTGTTCATAGCTTCTTCATTCTATCTCAAGAAACCACTATCTTTGCTCATCTACAAGAAGTCACTCCTCATCCATTCACGTTTTATCATGAGATAGTAGCAATTCAGTCATAGGTACAGGCTCCATTTCTAATTCCAATTCTCTTGCTATTTCTGTCACATTAGCAGTTACACTTCCTCCACTGAAGTCTTAAACCCCCTTAAAGTCATCCGTGAGGATCAGAATTAATATCTTCCCAACTCCTGTTGATGTTGACATTTTGACATCAAAGAATTAATTAGGACAATTAGGTGACAACATGCCTGCCTTATTAAACTCAAATGTTCTTAATGGTACCTAGAATGGTGACTCCTTTCCATAAAGTTTTCAATTTAATTTGCCCAGATCTACCCAAGGAATCACTGTGTCTACTGTAGCAGCTACAAAATATATATTTTAAAAGATTCTAAAGTCAAAATTACTCGATTCATGGGCTGCAGAACAGATATTGTCAGCAGGCATGAAAACAACATTAATCTTCTACATCTCTTAGAGCTCTTGGGTGACTAGGTCCATTGTCTGTAAGCAATAATATATATATTTTTCACAGTATTTTGAAAATCTTTTCCTCTGAGTAGGATGTCTTAGCAGTCTGCTTATAGTATTTAGCAAACCTCTCTATGGAGCAGATGTTCTATCATTCAGACATTGTTGTTTGTTCCATTTATAGATTTAGCCTAATTTTTAAGAGTTCTAGGATTTTCAGAATGGTAATAAGCATTGGCTTCAACTTAGTCATCAGCTGCATTGGCCTTTAATGAGAGTCAGCCTATCTTTTGAAGCTTTGAAGCCAGGCTTTGAACTTCTTTCTAGATATTAATGTTCTAGATAGCATCTTCTTCCAATAGAAGGCTGTTTCATCTACATTGAAAAATTTGTTTAGCATAAATATCTTCATCAATGATCTCAGCTAGATCTTTTGGTTAACTTGCTGCAGCTTCTACATCAGCACTTGCTGTTTCACTATACACTTTTATGGAGATGGGTTATTTCTTTTCACCTCAGAAAACAACCGCTAGCCTCAAACTTTTCTTCTGCAGCTTCCTCGCCTTCTCAGCTTTCATAAAATTGAACAGTTAGGGGTTGTCTCTGGATTAAACTTAAAGAAATGTGCTGTGGCTGGTTTGATCTTCTGATTACTAAGACCTTCTCTGTATCAGCAATATGGCTGTTTTGCTTTTTTTTTTTTTTTCCTCTCTTTTATTTTATTTTTTATTGTTGGGGATTCATTGAGGGTACAATAAACCAGGTTACACTGATTGCATTTGTTAGGCTTTATCATTAGCATGTTCATTGGAGTTGCACTTTCAATTTCCTTCACAAACTTTTTTCCTTTGCACATGTAACTTGGTTGTTTGGCAAAAGAGGCCTACCTTTCAGCCTATCTTGGCTTTCAACACGCCTTCCTTATTAAACTCAAATCATTTCTAACTTCGGATTTAAAATGAGAGATATGCTTAAAGGCAAATGTAGAGTTATTAGTTGGCCTAACTTTAATATTGCTGTGTCTCAGGAAAGAGGCAGGCCGGAGGAGAGGGAAAGAAACAAGGAAAGGCCAGGTCGTGGAGCAGTCAGAACACACATTTATCAATTAAGTTTGCTGTCTTGTAGGGAGAGTGTGGTGCACCAAAACAATGGACCAAAGTAATATCAGAGATCACTGATTGCAGGTCACCATAATAGATATATACTAATAATAATCAAGTTTGAAATATTATGAGAATTACCAAAATGTGACAGAGACATGAAGTGAGCACAGCTGTTGGAAAAATAGTACTGAGAGACTTGCTTGATGCAAAGTTGTCATAAACCTTCAATTTGTAAAAAACACAGTATCAGTGAAGAACAGTAAAGCAAAGTGCAATAAAATGAGGTTTTTGTTTTAATAGAGCACTTCTAATGTATTTGCTGCATTCCCATTGATTGCTGAGTAATAAGTTTAAAAATATTTTTAATACTGTATCATCATAGCTCATGGGATGTTCTGCATTATTCATTGTCTACCCAGAATGAGTGTATTTCAAAATGCAATTTTTAGCTACTAAACTATACAACCACAAGCTAATGTTTGTTAATATGTATAAACAAATAAATACATGTTAATAGCTTCTGTTAGCAAAGAAAAATGTAAAAAAAAGAAAGAAGTGTTTTGAGTTCCTCTTTCTGAAGCTGTCTTCAAAAAGATTCCTGTATCATTTAGGTTCTAGTCAGAATGACTTGTACACATGTGTGATCTTCTCTACTTTTGCAAACAGTATCTAGAACTTACTTAGAATAACTGATTGACTACTATGTTGTGACATATAAAATGATAATATGCAACCTGTTTCACGAAAAGAGTTGAGAACATTTTTAAAGCTCTGAAAGTCAAGTTTATGTACGGAAGTTGATTACTTTGGGATTCTACTCTTTCTTGATAAAAGGAGTTCTACTCCTGGTAAGAGTGAACTATATAATTTAAACTAACTCTCTAGTATAAACAACTAGAAAACCAGACAAAATATAAAAGACCTCTGTTGAAAGCATCAGTTAATGCAATGAAGCATTAGGAGGTAGAAATTTAAGAGCCAATGTTTGCCACTTCTACAAAGGGTAGTTGAAAAGCAAGAAATTGAGCAGAACGTTCAATAGATTCATGAATCTAGAGGGACACAAAAGGAATTCAGGGCACATCTAAGGAAGGGTTCTACACAGATGAACTGGATGGTGTTAAGTCCTCTCAAGATCCCAAGTTCAGCTTTGGAATCATTTCCATCTTTGTCTGCATAAAAGCCCATCTGAGATTGTTAGTGACTTTAGCCAGAAGAAAACATAACTTCTTGCTGGAAGAAGAGAACATACATAACTTCAAAATAACTCTATCATTATTTGTACAAAAGACCAGACTAAATAACTCAAACCAAAAGAAATTAGCAGTTAATAGAAAGGGACCCACAACCAAGCAGGCTAATGTGATATTTCTCTACCTACAAATTGATAGTATCATACATGTTTGTTGTTTTCCTTTTGCTTCTTCAACTAAAACTTCAGGATCATCTTGTCTTATCCTAGTAATATGAAAAGTAATATTCGAGATCATATGGAATAGTGGCAAATATGGATTGAACCTTATCCTAACTGAACTCTTATGCAGAGTATTAATTATCTCTGCATTCTCAAGTTTATGTCTGTAATTTATCTTAAATTACCATTTGGGGTTCTATATGAACTGTTAGCAGTCTTAACCTTTTCTGCATAGTGATATCTGAAAAAGTTTGCATCCATATACAATGTAACTATCAGTAACATCTCATTCTAGGAGCCCTCGTGGATTTGTCAATGTGCAAGATTTTTGCTACCCCAGCGCTATTTGTAATTCCAATGTTTTCTGCTCCATGGGTCCATGAAGTACTAATATACATATACACACACACACACACACATACACACACACACACACACACACATATATGTTAGGAGATTGGAGACAATAACCACTATAGGAAAAGCTATAGGTTTATATACCTCATGCACTAAAGTTATGATTGTATCAGCTCGTGACATGGGTATTAGTTTTGTCTACCGAAAGTCTAAATGAATCAAATTGTCTTTGGTTTCCTTAAGTAGGAAAGACATATTTTCTATTCACTTATAATTTGCTCAAGTGTTCACATACAAGACTTCTAACAAAGTTACATACTGAACAGCTATTCTGTATGACTGAACTCACCAACATGATGTGGAAAGGAAAATTAAGAAAAAAAGTACAACCCTTGCTTCAAAGGAACTATATAAAATCAAGTGGCTATAATAAATCTTTAATGATGATAATATAGAAGAAGCATCTTTATATGCATGTATAGTAACTGATATGGTATTTTAATTTTCTAAACTAAATAAGATTATAATAGAGCAAAATAAAACTGAAATTTGATGATACAAAGTTGCTTTAAAGCAGAAAAGAAAGAATACACCCATTTTACTATCACTGAACAATGCTGAAAATGTCAGAATCTAATCTAGTGTTTGTAATTTTGTAAAATGCAACAGAAAATGCAAAACTGTATTTTTTTTTTCCTTTTTTTTTTTTTTTTTTTTAAAACAGCTTTTGGCCAGGGCTGGGTTTGAACCTGCCACCTCTGGTATATGTGGCCGGCGCCCTACTCCTTTGAGCCACAGGCACCACCCCACAACTGTACTTTCACATCCATTTTCACACGACACAGAATAAATGAAAGCTGCTTCCAAAATACTCACATCCTTACCCAGGACTTTGTAATCAAAAAGTTCTGAATTTGCAACATGCTCACTTTTTTTTTTTTTTTTTTAAAGAGACAGAGTCTTACTTTGTTGTCCTCGGTGGACTGCCATGGCGTACAGCACACAGCACACAGCAACCTCCAGCTCTTGGGCTTAGGCGATTCTCTTGCCTCAGCCTCCCAAGAAGTCGCAGCATGCTCACTTTGCATCCAAATGTGAACTGATAGGGGGCTGGGGACTATGTGTTGTATTTACTACTTTTATTTGGTATACATACTTACGCATTTTGCTGCAGAAATATGTACCTATATACTCGAGTATAAGCCGAGTTTTTTCTGGCACAAAATTTGTGCCGAGTTCGGGTTTTTCGGCACAAATTTTGTGCTGCAAAAACTTGGCTTATACTCGAGTATATAGGTACATTTTTATGTATACTTCCCCACATTCTTCTAGGAAGATTATAGTACATATTACCTGTCTAAAATCCAAAAAATTTTTGAATTCTAAACACATTTATACTCAAGAGTTTTACATGACATTGTACTTGTAAAAAGAAAACCAAATGCCCACACACTTACCAAATTCTCTTCTTTCCAATGTTATGATTTCAGGATCATCATCATAAATACCTAATTTTTAAAAGTACATAATAATTATAAAATCAAAAACTCACCCATAAAAAAAACATGTAAAAATAGATTATTCATTTTGTGTTTAATCATCAAAAAATCAGATCGCTACACTAAATGTCAAACCTGAAGAATACGCAACAAACTAAGAGGGAAAAAAAAAAAAAACTACTGGTGATATATGAGTGACCTAAAGATTTTAGAATCCAAATATGGACTATTACAGATGTGGAAATAATTTCATCTCCACAAATGATTTCTAATGTTTTACTAAAAAAATAATTTTAGACTTAAGAAGTTACAAACATGGTAAACTCTCATGTACCTTTTACCTAGCTTCCCCTAATACTGACATGTTATATAGCTGTAGTATAATATCAAGACCAGGAAATTGAGAGTGATACACTGTTAACTAGACTACAGACCTCATCAAATTTTCATAGTACACGGTTTTTGTTTTTGTTTTTTTTTTTGAGATAGAGTCTCAAGTTGTTGCCCTGGGTAGAGTGCTGTGGTGTCACAGTTCACAGCAACCTCAGATTCTTGGGCTTTAGCGATTCTCTAGCCTCAGCCTCCCAAGTAGCTGGTACTATAGGCACCCGCCACAATGCCCAGCTACTTTTTGGTTTTAGTTGTCATTGTTTGGCAGGCCCAGTCTGGATTCAAACCCACCAGCTCTGGTGTATGTGGTGGCGCCCTATTCACTTGAGCTATAGGCACCGAGCCATATTATGTGGTTTTTAGTAAGTTATATCATTTCAAGATACAGCTAAAAATCTTGTCATTAAGAGTACTGCAGAAGTAGAAACATTCAGTAAATATAATTTTTGCTTACCATAATAATTAAAATCAATGTGAGAAAAATTTTCATTACTATATAAAATTTCCAAATATTAATGATGGATATAGACCAGGACTTTGCAAATGCTTTCCATAAGAGGCCATTAGTAAATATTTAGGCTTTGTGACACATATGGTTTGTCATAAATAATCAAATTTGCTAAGTGTAAAAGAAATCACAGATAACGTATAAATAAATAACCATAACTGTATTCCAGTAAAACTTTATTTATAAAAGTTGGTGGCAAGCCAAATTTGGCCTGTAAACTGTAGTTTGCCAACTACTGATAAGAGACTATGAAGCTCTTGGGAATACACTTAATACTAAAAAAATCAGTATTGCAAAGCAAACCCTACACATATAAATTTATTTTATTTAGTCTAATATAGAAGCATACTTCAGTTCCTAGCCTGCATGTGAAGCTAACTAACGACTAGGAGAAAATATGGGGTATCACATTTCACCTTCCTGCCTTGATATCTGTGTTTACTTTCCCTTTCACTTTAACTTATTTCTGTCTTCTGCTCTTGCCTGCTTTTTCTTTCATTTTTTTTTTTGGGGGGGGGAGGTGGGGTTATTTCTTATTTCTGTCAACATCTTAAAACATTAACATTAAGGGTTCCCTATGAGAAGGATGGCATTTCTACAGAAGTGAGCACTGTTAAAGGAAAGTTTAGCCTTTCTTGGAAAATATGATGCTCTGAAAAATATTCAAAGATATTAGTATTAATATCAGAAATATTAAAAGAAATATTTAATAACTTCTAATATTTAATGACTTCTATATATTGTTATCACCTAATAACGGGGATAAGTTCTAAGAGATGTGGTGTTAGGCAATTGGCTGTGTGAACATCACAGGGTGTATGTACACAAATCAGATGGTACTGCCTACTACCCACCTAGGCTAGGAGGTATAGCCTGCCTATTGCTCTTACGATACAAACTTGCATAGAATGCTACCGTATTGATTAACGTAGGCAACTGTAACACACTGGTAAGTATTTATGTATCTAAACATAGACACAGGACAGTAAAAAAGTTGTTACATTATTGGACCACTGTCATATCTATGGTCTGCTATTGATTGAAATGTTGATCCATGGCCCTGACTGTGTATTTTTTTTATTAAAAAGTAATCCTAATTTAAAAATATTTAATAAGACTTGACCAATATAGTTTTATAAGTATTCAGACAATCACTATTGATAAACTTATTTTCCTTTTGAATTTTACTCCCATGGTAAATTAAAGAACTAGTCAAGGTGACACTAAGCATTAAATACGTAAGTTTGACTCAGGTAAAGAGCAATTCTGTTAGTATCACATCACCTTACCAAAATCATAACGGTAATAGTTCCAGCTTTCATACTGGCCTCCTTGATTATCCTCAAGTCCCTTTTCTCCATATTTGTCATACTTTTTTCGTAGATCTTCATCTTTGAGTACTTCATATGCTCTATTTATTTTTAAGAAATCACCGTGTGCATTTGGGTTATTCTGTTAAAAATCATTAGATACAACACAGTTATTTCAAATATACAACCCAAGTCTCTTCAGAACCTTTATGTAGATTCAATTAATCCAGATATTTTTGGGAGACTAAATACCAAGATAAAGATGGGTAATATAATCTAATATGACTTAATAAAGAAGTATTCTCCAAGGAACTGCAATTTCACAAAAATAGGAAAAATAATAGAAATATGGATCAACTCTTCAAAAGGTTGACCGAAAAATGATCATACATACAATGTAAGTCATTCTAAGAAATGCAGCTGAGAAAAACTAATAAACCCTTTGAAACTCTTTTGTAAATATTTATTACTCCAAAAACAAGCAGATAAGTAGATTTTTCCATGCAAAATAAAATCAACTTATTAATTAAAAAAAAAGTATGTGCTCCACCCAGATAATTAAATAAGAACTCACAGCAGAGTAACAATACAAAATTGGATTGGAAGAGTTTCTTCTTTCTTTGTTATTTTTTGGAGACAGAGTCTCCCTCTGTTGCCAAGGTTGGAGTGCAGTCGTGTCATGATAGCTCACAGCAACCTCAAACTCCAGGGCTCAAGTGATTCTTCTGTCTCAGCTTCCTGAGTAACTGGGCCTGCAGGTACTTGCCATCACACATGGCTAATTTTTCTATTTTTTTTTTTTTTTTTTTTTTTGTAGGAACAGGGTCTTGCTCTCTCTTGCTCAGGCAGGTCTTGAATTTCTGAGTTCAAGCAATCCTCTTGCCTTGACCTCCCAGAGTGCTAGGATTATAGGCATGAGCCACTACCCCTGGCTTCCCTTCTTTGTTAATATGTTTCACAAAATTGGTTTTCAAAGAATGCTTTCATTTTATTAACACTTTAAATGTAAATCCACCATCTTTTATAATCTAAAAATCATATTCTAAAATTTTAAAGAAAAACTTAAAAAAAATCCTAAATACAACAAACCATAGATGTCAGAGAAAGATAAGAGTTTAAAGAAGTATTGTTTCTATTCCTCAGTTTCATGCAATTGAAATAAAGTAACTGTTTTTAAAAATTCTACCTAGAAATAAATTTAACTTAAGCATGTCTTTCTCCTTGTTAATGATGCTGGTCAAATCTCATTAAGAAAAGAATTAGGTTGGGTGGCGCACGCAGCTCAGTGAATAGGGCGCCAGCCACATACACTAAGGCTGGCGGGTTTGAACCTGGCCTAGGCCAGCTAAACAACAATGACAACTGCAACTACAACAACAAAAAATAGTCGAGAATTGTGGTGGCATCTGTAGTCCCAGCTACTTGGGAGGCAAGAGAATCACTTAAGCCTGAGAGTTTAAGGTTGCTGTGAGCTGTGACATTATAGCACTCTACAGAGGGCAACATAGTGAGACTCTGTCTCCAAAAAAAATAAAAAAATAAAAAAATAAATAAATAAAAGAATTAGTAGCTGAACACAGTGACTCATACGTGAAATCTTAGCATTCTGGGAGGTTGAGGTGGGTAGACTGCTTGAGTTTAGGAGCTCTAGACCAGCCTGAGCAAGAACAAGAGCAAGATCCCAAAGGTCTCTAAAAATAGCTGGGCATTGTGGTGGGCATCTGTAGTCCTAGCTACTTGGGAGGTGAGGCAAAAGGACAGCTTAAGCCCAAGACTTTGAGGTTGCTGTGATGCCAGGGTGCATCACACCCTAGCGAGGGTGACAAAATTAGACTTTTTTTTTTTTTTTTGAGATAGAGGTAAATTATAAAAATACCATAAAATTAAAACTAATTTTGTTAAATATATGTATACAATCAACTATTTGATTCAAATTACATTTAGCTGCTTTCAAGTTTTAACTAAGAAAATTTTTAAATTCTGGTCTGTGGACTTGTTCATAGAAGAAAATAGTGAAAGGATACTATTTCTAGCTATTACTACCATTTTTAGTAGGTTGTACTCAGTGACTTTTAAAGCAATTTTTTTTCTCTTATTCTTCCAAAATACTTGATCTTAACCTTACTAAGAAAACTACTTCAACTACTTTACAGATATTATAGTTTCCTTTGGGATTATCGTCTTTAACAGAACTGGTGGAAATTAGCTTACAAATTAGGAGGGAGCTGTATTTTTTGTATTGATTTTCTTTCACACTAAACTAGAATATGTTCTGGCATACAAGTTGAATTATAATTTTGATGTGACTGTTGTTAACCATTTTGAATGCTTCTCTAAAATAATTTGAATATCAAAACACCAAAATAGAATTAGTATTTTTTAAAAACAAATTATTACCTACCGGGTTTTTATCAGGATGTAATTTCAATGCCAATTTCTTGAAAGCCTGTCTTATTTCTCTACTGCTTGCAGTTTTAGATACTCCCAATAAACTATAAAAATCCTGATCTGTGCCCACTAAAATGGCCATGTACACTATTAGAAAACAGAGTATGATCCTTTTCAAGTCTCTGATATAGTCATCTTTTTTCAACCAGACTCCCATTCTTTTTCTTATACAAGTTCTGGCTTAAGTGAACATTAGGATACACTGCTGGTTCCAGTGGATGGAATATGAAAATTCGAGAACTTCTGTCCACATTACTTCAAGGGTGAATCAAGCATCATAAAATTGTCTCCAAAAATGTTAATCTAAAGAGAGGAAACCTGGCAGTTAAAATGACATTTCAAAGTAAACAGCAATAACACAATTTATCAAATAACACAGTCAGCAATACAATCTTTGTTAAATGGCACATCAGTAGAAATGCCCCAGGTTCTATCTTTGAGGGCCCTCTCCACTGCTTCCACTGCCAGGTAGCCAGATTTGTGAGACATTCATGATAGCAGATTAAAAGGAAGCAGGGAGTGGGCTTAGCTAAGTACAATGCTTACATACTCAGCAATTTATACAGTAAGAAAAAGCTTCTAATTAGCATCAGAACTCAAGGGTGGGAATAACCCCCATTTCCTTCCTCTTTCTATCCAGTTTTAGTGCTACGCTTCTTGACCATCTAAGGCTATACAGCTTTCCTTGATTAATCAGATTTCACCTGTAGGAAAATGTACTTTTAGGGACTCCATGCTTCTTCCTAGTCCCACCAAAGAATCTTTACTTTTCACATATCACTGCCCAAAATGGCAGTGAATTATATAGTTATACTACACAACCTACAAAGCATCCACCTTTTCCTCTGAATTCTGAGGTGCTTACACTAAATGTAAGTAGAGAATAATAGTAGAATAATAGATAACAGTGTAATTTTAGTGCCAAGTTCATGTTTGCCATAAACAGAAATAGGAAAAGAAACAGAAGGAAATAACCATTTAGACAAGCTCATCCATGCAAAAATAATGTAAAAATAATCCATCCATGTAAAAATAACCATTACTTAATCATACCACATTTAAAACTGGTATACCTTAGTTCCAAAGATCCATAATGCTTTGAAAAGTGTTTCATCGCACCCTCAACTTTTCCTTCATTTGATCTTAAATGTCTATTTTAAAAAAGTCTTCTTACCTGTAACTGGTCTTCAGGTCATTTCTAACACATCCTTTTCATCCCACAGAAATACACCTTTGCAAAATATAACGTTGGAGATTAACAAATACCCAGACTAGAAAACAACCACCAGGAAAAAACAAACAAGAACTTATTTTCAATAAGTACGTTGGGATAAGATGTTCTTGCCTAGGGGCTGTTCAGTCAGCGTGGCTGTGTTGAGTTGCTCTGGGCCACAGCTGCTGACAGGTGGAAGCTGCAGGTCAATGCAAGGCCAAAGCTTTGATGTTGCCATCACTCCAGAATGGGACAGGGGATTGGGGAAAGATGGAGACCTAGGGGGAACGGGACTGTCAAGTGGTGGTGGTGTCTTAAGTGTGAGGCTGGACTCAGAAGGGAACCTGAGAAAATGAAGGGGACCCGCTGAAAGAAAGGGTAGTGTGGGAAAAGAGGAAAACGGGGAGCGAGAACACAACAGACTGGCCATACGAGTGCAGAGAAGGGGCGGTTCAAGCACACGGGTGTTTCTTCTTTCCTTTCCCCAGGCCCAGGCCACCGCAGGCTTCGGTCCAGCCCCAGCCCCTGCCCACCTTGGTCGTGCGGTCACTTCCTGTGGTTACTCCCCCATCCTCGAGCCCGGACAGCAATCCCCGCCAGTCCGACCCCAAGCCGTGAGTGCAGGACGGAAGCACTCACTCCCCAACAGCCCGGCGGCCGGGCGCAGGATGGGGGAGGACCAGCCGCACTAGCTGCGGCAGCGCGGGGCCAACTACTGGCGGCTCCGCGTCGGTCTCCACGGCGAACCGGGGCGGGGCCTGGCGCGGGGCACTGTGGGAAAGGCGTGGAGCCCGCAGCCAGGAGACCCGCTGCAGACCTAGCGGGCGCGGCGGCGGCGGGTGGGGAGGCGGTGTAGGTGTAGGCTGACGTGGCCCTCTGTGAAGGATCCGGCTCCGGCTCCGGCTCTGGCCCCAAACCGGAGCTGAGGGACATCCTGTGGGCAGTATAGCCGCCGCCCCCGCATTGAGGCGGCTGGCGCGGGCTGAGGGCAGGAACTGTAGACGGCGAGCCCTGCCCCTTCCTGGTGCTGTTGCCAGGGTGACGCGGAAACCCGAGGGCGGGTTGGGCCGGCGATTTCCCGTGACTCTGTTCTTCACGGGAAGACAGGGCTGCTGGGCGATTGGTGGGTGAGGTCGAAAGGGGAAATTTGGTCGAAGGAAGAGAGCTTGCTTGAAGTGACGTCGATTGCAGGTGTCAGTCTAGAGGACTGAAGAAGCAGCGGGAAACTTAGAAACTATAGAACTATTTCTAACTTTCGTGAGAGCGTGTGTATCAACAAAAGTTTGAACCTTCTTCAGTGTTTCCTGGCTTTCTAGTCATCCAACGTAGAAACGAATTATCCACACCCCTCTCTGTCACCTTTATTTCCAAATGATGAGGTACAGAAACTGCATTTTGACCCACAGCAGTGCAATTGAAATAGCTATATTCACAACCTCTAAAGCAGGTTGCTGAAGAGGGTGGATACCTGCTCATGATATCAACTGTAACAAGAAATAAGTTGTGATCGGTAACAGTTTCATGAGTAGTAAATAAAATTTCAGCTTATAAAAACTTGACTATAGAATCCACTGCTAAACTAATACATGGCAGGAAAGAAGATGAAGTAGAATGAACAAAGGCAGAAATATGAGAAGCAGCCTTATGTGCTATTATGCATACTAGTCAATAAGAAAATCTGACAATTGAGTTGGCAACCTCGCCACCATGCCCTTATGTTGGCAGCATCATACGTAAGGTTTCATAACAATGGTTTATCAGCATCTCGCAGTAGTGTTCCCATGACCTGTAGTGATTCTTGCTGAATGGCCTTCATTATTTTTGCATGCCATATGTTTGTGTTACATTGTGAGACTGTTGAAAAAATTAGAGCAACGAACATTAAATTTCTTGTTAAAACTTGACAAGAGTGGGAGTGAAATCAGGCACAAGTTTATAGGGATAATGCCATGAAGAAAACAGCAGTGTCCAAATGGATTAAGTATTTTTTTCTGAGGAGAGGGGGCTAGTAATCAGAACTGACAAAAGCATTGCTAAAATTCATCAAATTATGTGTCAAAATCATTGGCTGACTGTGAGAAGCATAGCAGACCCAAAGAAACATTGGTAGAGAAACAGGAAAATCTCTAAAGGCTCTTGCATGGTGACTAATCACCAGCTCACATGGCACTGTCTAGGAGGGAGTTTTTACCAGTAAACACCTATTTTGGAACACCCTCCCTACTTACCTGATTAGGTCCCCAATGACTTTTTAAATTACCTGAAGATAAAAGAATTGTTGAAAATACTTTGATGACATTCAGAACATCACAGGTAATAAAACGACAGCTTTGATGACCATTTATTTCATGCAAGGCACTGCTAGTCAGGCTCTCACAAGGCCAAAACATACTAACATTTAAAAAATATTCACATCCAAGACTACTGTCATAGATAAGTTAAAGAACTAGATTCTACCATATCAGTCAAACCCCAAAATACTCTACACACCCAAGAAAATACTAACTATAAATTTAGTCTAAAATAAAAATACTTAAAAAATATAACCACTTTTTAGTAAAAAATATGTAACTTTATAACCTATAAAAATTGCAATGGACTGAAGATTTGATAGGAGCTGAGGAAATGTAAATAGCGAGTATACCTGTATATACTCCTGAAAGTTTGGATGGGGAAAGAAGTAGGAAAACTGTAGTGTAATTAGAAGAGGATGAGGATTTAAGAGAGGAAATGCCTTAGGTTTAGAAATACATAAACAAGTTTGCAAACTGATTAGGAGCCAAAAAGAGAGCAACAGATAGAGGAGAGGGAGACAGAGTCAGGGGAAAAGGTGGGTAGATTGATCTTATCAGTTCATTTATTCATTAAAATTGTTTACTGTTCTCTCAGCTGGGTCATTAAGAGTATTGTGATGAGCAAAGACATGGCTCTGCCCTCAAAAACTAGGAAAAGAGAAGAGGACATATTCCTCAATCATTCAAACAAGCCTGTAACTACGAAGGGAAAATACCTGGTACTAAAAGAATGAATAATGAGGAAAATTCCTCCTGGGGCAAAGGTCTTATCAAAAAATAGAAACAAAAAGAAGAAATTTCATATATCTGGGTAAAAAATTTGGAGAATGTAATAGGCAGAAGGAACAGAGGACTTTTTCTTCAAAAGAAGTAAAAAGAACATCAGTATGCAGCAAGCCAAAAAAATAAAAATAAAAAAATAGAGTCAACAAAATGAGACTGAGAACATAGTAATATGATTTAGTTAATTTTAAGGATTTTGGTCTTTTTCCTAAGAGCAATCAGAAGCCATAAAAGAGTTCAATCAGTGGAACGTCATTACCGTATATACTTATAATTTTATTTAAAAAATTGGAAATAATTTAAACATTACAACATAATTCAATGTATAGAACACATAACTTTGTCTGTTCAACCATTTGAAGATAGGCTACTAACTTGTCCCATTATCTCCCAAAACTGGTTTAGATTTTTCATAAACAAGGATATCCCACATAACCACTACCTAATAATCAAAATCAGGAAGTTAATGCTGATACATTATCATCATCTAGTCCTCAGACCCCATTTAGGTCTAGCCAATTGTCCCGACAATGTCCTTGTAGTAAAAGATCTAGCTGGAAACTACTTGTTTGATCTAGTATCCTGATATTTTAGACTGTTTCTGTCAGGGACAGTTCTCCAATTTTTCCTTGACTTACAAGACCTTGATACTTATAAAGAATACAGGCCAGTTACTCTGTAGACATGTTTCTGTTGCAGCTTGTCTGATGTTTCCTTGTGATCAGATTCCGGTTATGCATCTTGACAGGAATATAACAGAAGTGACACTATGTTCCATTCATTGCATTTTATCAGGTACTTCCAAATTTTGATTTGTCTCATTATTGTTAGTTGTAACTTAGATTGCTTGATTACAGTGGAAAAACCTCACAGACACTTCTATACAGTTAACGTTTTCAGTCTTATAATTAATAAGTGCTTTCAGGGGAGGTCTTTTGAGACTCTGAACATCCCATTTTTCATCAAACTTCCAATTTATTCATTAATTTGTATTATGAATTCCTGGAATCCCATTTTATTCAATGGGTCCTAATATATTACTATCATTTACTTAGATGCTTAAGTGGTTTTAGATTTGACCAATGGGCAGTTTTTCAAGCTGACTTCTGTGTCCTTTTGGCAATCCCATCACTTTTTGAGTACACTTATTTTAGTGTATAATAATGTGATACAGGCTTATCTAGAATTTTTTTCCGGCTCAGTTGTGATACTAGCCATTTCTCTAAAGAGTCTAGGTTATTTTGAAGAATGGTATTTAAATAGCAAAATCTAGGTGCTAAACATGCTTCATGCTATGGGGATGCTATTGCTTCTAGTGCTTCTCAGTAGAGAAAGGTAGAAAATACACTGTATGTATATACACATACACACTTCCATAAAATAAGAATTTACACCAATACTTCCAATTGCAATGCAATACCACAGGAGCCAGAATTTATTTATTCTAACTTTTCTCCTTGCCGTATGTGTAACTCCTTTCCCTGACAATGAAAAACATGGCTCCCATTATTCTTGATATACATCCTCCTTTGTTCAGTTTCCACATATGTAATCAATCTCCCATTGCTGATGCTAGTCCATATCCAGTGTGGTTGTCCTCCCCAACCCTTCTGAGTTCCCATACTTTAAATTGAACTGCTCATCAGGGCAGATGCTCAGTTTATTCCACTCACTTTCCAACCTTTTAGAGGGATACCAGCTACACCCTGAAAAGACTGCAGTACACAGTGACTCACCCTTCCCCCTCATATTGTTTGGGCTTTGACTCTTTACCAGCCCCATGTAATGTCTTTTCATCTGAATTATTCAAGATGGGAAAGGACCATGATTATTTTTTAATAACTGTTTTAGCTATAGTCTAAAGAATATATTGGAGGAAAGAAACATTAGATAGAGGAAAACTGGTTGGCAACTATTGAAATAGCCTTAGTTGATAGACGATGATGGCTTGGACTAGGGTATAATTAGTGCACATGTAGAGAGATAGATTCAAAAAAAATGTAGAACCCATGTTCATTGCAGCACTGTTCCTAATGGTCAAGACATAAAGGTGACTTAAGTATCCATGGACAGATGAGTGAATAAAGAAAACATGTGGCTCAAGGAGTAGGGTGCTAGCCCCATATGCTGCAGGTGGTGGGTTCAAACCCAGCCTGGCAAAAAAAAAAAAAAAAACTGCAAAAAGAAAAGAAAAAAAACAAAACCTTGCCATTCGTGACAAGATGGATGAGCTTGGAGGACATTATGTTCACCAAAATAATCCAGATACAGAAAGGCAAATACTATACATGCTTACTTATCTGTGGATTCTAAAAAAGTTGAACTCACATAAGCAGAGAATAGAACACTAGTTGCCAGAGGCCAGAATATAGGGGGAACGCAGAGTTGGTCAATGGGAACAAACTTTCAGGACTTATTTTCACTGTTTTTTCCTACATTTTTTTTTTTTTCAAACTTTTGATTTCAAGATAAGTATGTCCTGGGGGATCTAATATACAGCATAGATCCTGTAGTTAATTAGATAAGAGCACATATTTTTAAGCATTCTTACCTTATAAACACATAGATACAATGGTAACTGTGAGTGGTGATAGATGTGTTAATTCAACTCTCGTAATCAGTTCATATATCTCCCAATGTTGTACATCTTGAATATATATAATATTTATTTGTCAAATATTTTAAAATAAAAAAGTAGAATGTACTATATAGAATTTAGTTATGAATTGGTCATGATAGAAAGAGAAAGATGTTCTCTACTTCAGATAATTGACACCAGGGATATCCACTTGCTTCAGGCAACTGTCCTATGCATTATGTACGAGATATAACAAAAGGAACATTTTGTTTCATTGTTTAGTTCCACCTTGAGAACTGCTGTTCATATTTCAAAATCCAGTTTCTTCTGGAAAAAAATAGGCTTAAATAGCTCATGGAAAATGTTATCACTTCATCCTTCATTAATGTGTTTGCCACAACATATCATAATTACATTTTGTTGTTTGGTCTACCATACTGAATTCTTTGGGATCAGGAATCTAGTCTTATTTTTCTCTCAATGCCTAGCTAGAACAGTGTTTGGCATCTATTCAACATGTGCATTATAATGGAATGAAAAATCAATGTCATGTGCAAAAAGGGAAGAGCAGCCTTTTGTTCCCAGAGTTATCCAGTAGGGGAGGATAAAGAATACATATTCACATATCAAACATAATATATGTCAAATGAGTGATTTTAACTGTATGGTCCATAAAGACTTAAGTTTGGGCTGAAGGAGGAGGAGAAATAGAGAAGAGTATGGGTGTTTCTAAATAAAAAAGATTTCCTAGAATTGTAGACCCTAGTAGAATCTCTGAAGTTATGATGTTCATTCCTTCAGCTCACAGAGTAGGACACAGGCCCAGAGAGACTGATGAATGACTTGCCCAAAGACAGTCAAGTGTAAGTGAATAAAATGCAAATCTGTTTTCTTGATCAGTGTGAAATGATAATTATAATCACAGTAAACAAAAGTTAACATGTGCTTTACATTTCTCAGACACTATTTTAAGTACTTTAGTTATATTAACACATTTAATTGTCATAATAACTCTATGAAGTATTTTTATTTAGTCAGTTTTACTGATGAAGAAACTGAGGCAAAGAGGTTTAGCCAACTTGACCAATGCCACACAGTAAATGGTAGAATTTGGATTCAGCATGGACAGTCTAGATTTGGAGTCCATAAAGAACACCACAGTCAGTTAATTGAAATAGTTTCACAGCATTTGTTTAAGCTATAGAAGATATTATTTTCATAATAACATAATAATCTATCATTAAGTGCTTGATCTTGAAGGATTAGTAATAATAGTTTATTAGATCAGACCTAATGAGTAAAGACATTAAAAAGCATTCATGACATCTTTAAATCACCTACAGTTACTAATGAAGTTGACATTCAATATGGGTTGAATTCACTTGAATTTGAAGTTGCTTATATTTCTATAACTGTAATTCCATATTTTTCATCTCCAATAAACAGCTCTACCTATAAGTAACTTGGCTTTTATGCATATTTACTTACATCCCAGTTATTTTGACACTACAGTTTTTTGTGTTAAACATTATGTGGTAATTGAATACTTATTCTCAAAAAATCAAAGTGGAGCAGACATAGGAATATATAAATATTTATATATACATAGGTAAGTATGTATGTCTCATATACCTTGTGTTCTCTTGAGACTAACCCCTACGTAAATACTTGCTAAATTGAATTGAAAGCAAACAAAATACTTGGGTATCCTCAAGACTACTCCCAAGTTAGATGATGACAAAGTTGATGATAGGACTAGGAATATAGTCGTTCTTACAGCTAAGATTTATTACAAAGAAAGAATACAGAGCAAAATTAGCAAAGATAAAAGATACATGTACAAAGTCTGGAGGAAACTGGGTGCTGGCTCCCAGGTATCTCCCAGTAAAGTTGCACAGAACAGAAAACTCCAACAATAAATTGTGACAACTTGTACAAAATATTGTGTTCAGTGCCTAAGATTTTTATTGGGAGATGGACATGTAGACAGCCTTTGCTTAGACTCCAAGAAGGAAAGTAGATGTTCATCATGAACTGCGCTGTTTTTAGAGTTCAGACACAATGAGTGAGCTACTCTTAACATTGAGGAAAATTTTATATCAGTATAGGAAGTTGTTTACCATCCAGGTTCCCAGATACCAGCCAAGGGCCAATCTTTCAAGCAGGACTTGCTGAGGATAGCAGTCTCTGGCTTGCTATGTTAACTTTTTTCTGCACAGTTCCCACAACCACCACCTCTTCTCCACAGGCAACCAACCAAGTAGTACACAGTGGAGGCATCTGCTGCCAGACAGGTACAGCAAGGACTTTTCTGAGTTGCCAAGGAAGGGTCCTAGTTTGCTGGGAGGGAGAAGATGCTGTGCTCATAAAATTAATGACTGGCACACCTCTCAGCAGCATGTTTCTTCCTCTTTCATGAACAGCAAGAACAGCTGATAGTCTAGTGGAATAGTTTATACATCTAAGCTATAGTGTATATATACTTTTTTTCAATATTTGATTGTTCATTACAAGCATATAGTAACAGATTTATTTTTATACACTTAATTGTGTATACTGCAACATTGATTCTGGCATTTCAGGTTCTTGGTCTCCGGCATTCGAAGAATGTACCCACAGACCACCGGATCAGTAGTAAGACAGGGTTTATTCACAGAAACAAAGCTTACAACTTACAAAAAAAGCAAAGCTCCTGGCAGAGAAGACCCAGGAGGGGAACAAGCTCTCCTGCTCCCTCTTCCTTAGGCTCTCTGCTCAGGGGTTTATATAGTGGCAGGGGGTTGTTTTGCCAGAACTCAATGTTGACTTTTAGGACCTGAGTCTTCAATCAGTTACAGCCAGCTGTCTGATGAATTCTCAGGCCTTGGAAACTTACATGAAATTGTCCAGCCAGAGTGCAGCAGGAGGAGACAGTAAGGCGCCAGTGTCTCCCCTGCAGGTGTCCACCCTTCCAGCAAGCTGGTTCCTCCTGCTGCCACAGCAGCATGGATACTGCCAGGGCACTGCCAGGGCTAAGGCCGCAGGTTGTGGCACCAACTTGTCCTGCATCAACATCACTAAATTAACTTTGAAATAGTACTAGAAGAGGGGGCAAACATGGGAGAAAAGTTATAAGGAAGAAGAGCTCTCATAAAGAATTGTAAATCTCATGCTTGTTTAGATAAGGGATTGGCTCATTTCTACTAAAAAGACCTGAGGAAACTCAATTCAAAGTAAGAAGTGAAGGAGTCCATAAAAGAAGCTAATATCATAATATGATAGACTTATTCCATTATTATAGAGATAACTGTATTAGTCAGGGTTCATCAGAGAGACAGAACCAGTAGGATCCAGATGGAGAAGGTGGGGAGAGTAGGGGAAAGAGAGACAAGAGTGGATTTATCAGAGAATCTGGCTCATGAGATTATGGAGGCTGAGAAGTCCCACAACAGACTGTCTGCAAGCTAGAGACCCTGGGATACTGGTAGCATGGCTCAGCCCAAGTCCTGAAGCCTCAGAACCAGGGAAGCTGATGGTGTAACTCATAGCCTGAGATCTAAGGTCTGAGAACCTAGTTGGGGGTGGGGGTTGCTAGCATAAGTTCTAGATTCCCAAGTCTGGAGCTTCAATGTCCAGGGACAGGAAAAGAGTAAATCCCACCTCTAAAAGGGAGAGAGACAAAATCCTCTGTGTTTTTGTTCCATTTGGATTCTCAGCAGATTGGACAGGACCTGCCATATTGAGGGTAGATCGATCTATCTTTCTTTCTTTCTTTCTTTTTTTTTTTTTTTAGCAGAGTTTCACTTTGTGTCCTGGGTAGAGTGCTGTGGCCTCATAGTGTTGTGCCCAAGTTGTGGAATCCCCAACATAAATCACCTGGAGACCAAGTCCGATGCAAAAGCAAGAGGTTGTTTATTTATAAGCCCAAGCCTGGGCTCCCTGGTCCTGGCTCAGCAGGAGAACAGAGAAGCCCTGATCTCTAAAAGGAGGGAGGTTTTTAAGGGTACAGAAAGGAAAAAAGGGAGGGGGTGAGGTGAGCTGCTGGGGTGAGTTGATAGGGGGTCTCGGGGACTGAGCACTTGTTCTTGGCTGTCTGGGAGAGTGTTGTTATTGCTTGGAGCAGACATTGCACAAGGGCCCAGATCATGGGGCAAGGACGGGGGCAGAGGAGGGAGCAGGTTGCAGAATGCCTTTGGTAGGCACCTGCAAAATGAAGACTGAGGGACAAGATGAAAACACAATGGAGTTAACTTGGTCCTTACATTCCCCGTTTTCCTTGTGCCTAGAAGATCCAATCATGGGTCTTCAGTGTGTTTTACGAGCCCTAGCTCTATGCCATTGCTGGTGCGTTCAGTGCTAAGGGGGGGATACTGTGCCCGTAAGACCATTAATTGAACAGCATTAATTCTAGCTCAGATGAAAGCCAGTACCGGTAATTTATTAATTATGCAGGGGCCGAAAGTTAATAGTAGTAATAGGATTACAAGTAGGCCCACTATGGTTGAAATTAAAGTTGTGAGCCAGGGTGACTTGCTGAACAAAGATTCATACCAACTCTGAGACTGTTCCCACTTGAGTTTTCTTTTGTGGAGAACCTCTGTCACTAACTCCATGGACTGTTTGATTACTCCTGAGTGGTCAGTATAAAAACAGCATTCTTCTCCAAGGGCTACACATAATCCATCTTGCTGAAGGAACAGTAAGTCTAGCCCCCACCACTTCAGAGAGGGAAGTTAGGGACTCTTGAAGGTGGGAAATGGAGTTTTCTATTCTTTCTTGTCTAAGTCTATTGCAGCACACAGAGCTCCGTAGTTCTTGTCTTGTAGGACTAAGGAGATTCCTGTGCCTGCTCCTGCTATACTTAGTCCCATGAGCATGGCTAGAGTTATTGGCGTGACTGGTTCTCTCTTGGTTCTTGTAAGTGTGCCTGCAGCTGATTTGTATGCCTGATATAAGTCCTCTTCTGAGTGATAGATTAGCTTGGGGATGAGCTGTACTAAGACACAAAAGCCCCAGGTTAAATCAAGGACTGCCCCATTGTAGACACGGGATGAGCCCTGTTGAGCAAGCCCACCAGGAATTGTAGGTGGGAATTATATATTCAGTCCTATCCCAGGTGAGAGTTTGATTACATAGATGTTGGTATTGGGGGGGTGGTGTCTGACCTATGCAGGTTCCTTGTCCTATAATGGACTGTAGGGTGACTCGGGGCTTAGACTGTTGCCAATGGCAGTTACTAGCCTGGGAACTGATCTTAGGTTTGCTTATTAGGGCAATTCCCTCATAGTACAGGGGTATGGCTTCTATACATAACCAACAGGACTTAGTAAGGTCTGATATGGAAGTGTTTAAGACTTGATATGTAGCAATGACTAATTTCCAAAGTGGATTGGAATCTGTGGTAGGCACAGGTGTGGGGTTTAGAGTCAGACTTTGGGTGCTGAATGCTTGGTCCGGGGAGTTAGGGGAGTCATGGAGCTTAGGGGTGACTATAGGGGGAGGCTTAAGCACTATATTAGGGCCCACTGCAGCAGGCTTATTACTAACAGGGGTGTATAAGATTTTGAGTTGGAAAACTTTACCCGGGTCTGCGCTGTGTGCGTTGTACAGTCTCATGCTCCACCATTTGCCGAGTTCCCAATTTAGCATTCACTTTCCTTTCTCCGTAAAGGTGATACTGACTGTGTCAGGTTTGGGGCCTCCTGCACAGGTGTGCCCTCTCCAAACACCCTTCCTCTTTACTAGGATCAAGTCTCCTTGTCTTGGGGGATTCCACCATAATTGCCCAGTGAAAACACAGTTCCATGAGTTACGAAATATGAACTTGTTCCTCCACACTTATTACGAAGGTGACCGGAGCAGACATAAAAGTACTTGGTTAGAGTATTACTAGACCAATATGATTGCCACCCTGAGGGGCAGGGTCTAATTCCTATCAGATTATATAA
Source organism: Loris lydekkerianus (assembly GCA_963574355.1). NCBI lineage: Eukaryota > Metazoa > Chordata > Mammalia > Primates > Lorisidae > Loris > Loris lydekkerianus. Next base: position 16,328 of record CAUYPK010056642.1, on the reverse strand, counting down.
GTCGACTAAGAGCTCTGGGAACCAAGTACCCTTAGGGTGAACTCCAGAGGTCTGGTTGAGCACCATCCCTGTGCTAGCATCTGTAACTAGCCACGTTATCTTAACGGGGTGATGAGGGTTAGCGGTGAGGGGTATAAACAGCAAGACAGAATAAGTCAATAAGTGGCACACATACAGTGGCATCAGAGATCCTGGCATTTCTGCAATTTGAGCTTCAGTGGGTTATCAGGGTCCCGTTGGAGTTTCCACTGGGGGGTGGAGTCTTCTTTGATGGAGAATGGGTCGGCTAGGTGAACATATGTGTGATGTATCCAGGAGGTGATGTTGTCAACCTTGAGTGCGGTGGGAGTAATGAGGACCACGGTGTATGGGCCCTTCCACCGGGGCTCCAGCGTTTCTTGTTGGTAATGTTTCACGTACACCCAGTCTCCAAGCTGGAAAGTGTGTAGTTCAGGGACAGGTCCTGAGCTGTAGAGGGCTATAAGTCTCTCCTCATCAGCTTGTTGTGCCTTTTGATAGAAATATAAAGTTACTGCATAATCTTTCCAAGCTTTAAGATCCGGGCCCTTTGAAGTGAGGGCATTGTAATGCAATTTAGGGACTATAGGGGGTTGCCTTCCAAAGAGAATTTCATAGGGAGTTTTTCCTATAAGGTAGGGTGAGTTTCGCACCCTGTACAGAGCAAAGGGGAGGAGAGACACCCGTCACTGCCAGTCTCCATGACTAATATAGCCAAGGTCTGTTTTAAGGTGCGGTTCATCTGCTCTACCTGCCCTGAACTTTGGGGTCAATAGGCACAATGCAATTTCCAATTAGTCCCTAAGGCTTCTGCTAGACTCTGCATTACCTGAGAAGTAAAGGCTGGGCCAATTATCTGATCCTATCTGATGAGCAATTCCAAACCTAGGATTATATCTTCCAGTATTTTCTTTGCTACTACCTGTGCAGTCTCATTTCTGGTTGGAAATGCTTCTACCCATTCTGAGAGTGTATCTACGAAAACAAGGAGATATTTATATCCATATTTACCTGGCTTAACTTCAGTAAAGTCCACTTCCCAGTACGTACCTGCCTGCATCCCACACTCTCTGGACCCTGGATTGTGGGAGCTAGATATACTGTTAGTCACAATACATACTTTGCATGAAGCTACGACTTCGTCTGGTTTTGTATTTTGATTTTGGCATTGCGCAGCAAGTCTTTCATTTTGCGTGACCCTAGGTGGGTGGATGAATGGATCCTATGGAGGATTTCCTGTCCTAGTTTTGCTGGCACAAGCACTTTGCCATCACAGGTGACGTACCATCTGTTGTACTTCTCGGGGGAGTGGGCCTGTGGGATCTGCTTTATCCATTTTAGGTCCTCCGGAGTACACTCCAGGGATTGTGGAAGTGTTGGGGGTCCAGGGTCTGGCAATGTAGTAATAGGAAGCTCTTGGATAGCTGAAGTGGCTATAGTCCTGGAGACCTGGTTGGCCCACAGGTTGCCTCTGGCTACAGGGGAGTTGCCCCGCTGATGGCCAGGGCAATGAATGATGGCTAGTTTCTGGGGAAGCCATAAGGCTTTTAGGAGGTCGAGTATTTCATTTTTATTTTTGATAGTCTTTCCCTCAGCCGTAAGGAGTCCTCTCTCCTAGTGAATTGCCCTGTGTATGTGGGCAATGGTGAAGGCATATCAGCTATGGGTATAGATGTTAAGTCTTAGGCCTTTCCTCGGGGTCATGGCTTGTGTTAGAGCTATGAGCTCAGCCTTTTGATGTACCAGCTGGGAGGGGCTCTGCCCACACAGTCTCAGTCTCGGACACCACTGCCGCTCCTGTGTGCCTGCATCCATCTTGTATGAAGCTGCTCCCATCTGTGTACCAGGTGGCCTCCGCATCAGGGAGGTGCTGGTCCTTAAGGTCCTGGCATACGCTGTGAACCTGGGCTAGGATGTCAACACAGTCATGGAGGGGGGTGTCTAGGTCTGGATTCGGCAGTAGGGTTGCTGGATTAAAAGGGGTCTTTGGTAGGAATCAGATTCGTGGAGGGTTCAGCAGAAGGCCCTGGTAGTGGGTGAGTCGGGCATTGCTAATCCACTGATCCAGTGGCTGTTTGAGGACTCCTTCAATGGCGTGAGGGGTCATGATCAACCGTTCTTGCCCTAAAGTTAATTTGTCTGCATCTTTAACCAGCAATGCAGTAGCTGCAATTATGCGTAGGCATGGGTGCCAGCCTGCCACTACAGGGTCTAGTTTCTTTGACAGGTAGGCAACCGGCCGGGTCCAGGGACCAAGAGATTGAGCAAGCACTCCTTTTTCTATGCCTTTGTGCTCATCTACATACAGATGAAAGGGCTTGGTAATATCTGGGAGTCCTAAGGCTGGGGCCAAGAGCAAGGCTCGTTTCAGGGCCTGGAAGGCTCTTTTTTGTTCTGAGCTCCACTGGAAAGGCAGGCTGTCCCAGGTGGCTTCATAGAGGGGCTTTGATATCTCCACAAACCCTGGAATCCACAGACGGCAGAACCTGGCTGACCCAAGGAACTCCCGCACTCTTGGCTGTGTGGTCGGGGGGTGGGGGATTTTCAGAACTGTTTCTTTTCTTGCCTGGAACAGCCACTACTGCCCATCTTTAAGGATGTACCCCAGATAACTCACAGTTTGTTGACAAATCTGAGCCTTCTTGGCAGAGGCCCTGTACCCCAGAGCTCCTAGTGCAGTCAGCAAGTCCTGGGTGTCTTGGTGGCATTCTGTTTCTGTCTCGGCTGCGATCAGGATGTCATCTACATACTGTAAAAGAGTCAGGTGAGGATGCTGCTGCCGGTACTCACTCAGGTCCTTGTGTAGGGCTTCATCAAAGATGGTGGGGGAGTTTTTAAACCCTTGTGGTAGCCGTGTCCAGGTAATTTGACCATGGATCCCTTGCTCTTCATCGTTCCACTCAAAGGCTAGCATTACCTGGCTCTGGGGGGCTAGCGGGAGGCTGAAGAAGGCATCTTTTAAGTCGAGAACAGTGTACTATACTTGATCAGGGGTGAGAGCACTTAATAGTATATAAGGGTTTGGGATGGTGGGGTGGATGTCTAGTACCCGCTTGTTGACCTCTCTTGGGTCCTGGACTGGTCTATAGTCATTAGTCAGTGTTTTTTTTTTTTTTTTTTTCTTTTTTTTTTTACAGGCAACTGGGGAGTGTTCCATGCAGATTGACAGGGCACTAGTATCCCACTCTTAAAAAGCCTTCGGATGTGAAGTGTGATGCCCCGCCGGGCCTCTTGATACATAGGATACTGCCATACTCATACAGGTTCAGCCATTGGCTTGAGCTCTATGATGACTGGTGGTTGATGGGCAGCTAGCCCCACTCCTCCAGTCTCAGCTCAGGCAAGTAGGTAGGTTTTCAGCCATACAGTGGCATCTGTCGGCTGATGGCCCTCAGGCTGTTGTTGGTGCAGTCTGTACTCATCTTCAAGTTGTAGGGTCAGTATTTGTATGGTACTCCCATACTGGTCTGTGATAAGGGGTCCTTCATCTTTGAAGATGATATGAGCCCCTACCTTAGTTAGGAGGTCTTGCCCAAGGAGAGGGTAGGGGCAGTCTGGGATAACCATGAATGCGTGGGATACCCAGCCCATGCTTAAGTCCGCAGTTCTTTGGGTAGTCTATGAATATTGTTTGATGCCCGTGGCCCCCTGGACCCATGATTTCTTGGCATCCATAGGGCCATGGTCCTGTGTTAGGACTGAATGCTGGGCTCCAGTATCTACCATGAAATTACTTGAGGTCCCCTCCACTCTGAGAGTTACCCAGAGCTCGGGGAGGGGAGGTGAGCCCTGACCCCCAGACCCTTCGAGCCTGCTCAGTTCTAAGACTGGCACTGAGCAGGGGGCGGGGGGGCATGAAGGTCTGGGAGATGGTTTCTTGGGGCACTCCTGGGCCCAGTTTCCATGTTCCTAACAATAGACACACTGGTCTTTCTGGAGGCAGAGTCTTTCCCCACCTGGGGAGCCCTCCTTACCTCCTGCCACCAATTGGTGCAGCTGCCTGTTCCTTTTGTCTGAGGTCACGGCCGTGGAGGCCAGGAGGATCCTGGCTAATTCCTGGGTCTGTCTTTTAGCCGCCGTCATTTGCTTTTCTTCGGGGGTCTCACTGTTGTTGTAGACTCTTTCAGCAACTTCTAGGAGATCCTGCAAAGACTTCTTGCCCAATCTACCTATTCTCTGCAGCTTGCACTTAATGTCTGGAGCTGACTGATTAACAAAGAACATGACAACTGCTGCTCTATTCTCCTCAGCTTCAGGGTCTAGGGGTATGTGCATGCGGAATGCCTTCATAATTCTTTCTAAGAAAGCTTCTGGGGATTCTGTCTTTTCCTGCTGTACATTACCTACCTTGGCCAGATTAGTCGGCTTTCTAGTTGCTTTCTGGAGACCCCTCATTAGAGTCTGGCGGTGGACTTGGAGTCTTACCTGACCTGTTCCCGTATTAAAGTCCCAATCGGAGCGAGTAAGAGGAAAAATTGCATCGAGAAGAGCCTGGTTGGTGGTGGGGCTTCCGTCTGCATCCTCGACAGCCTTCCTGGCCTCAGCCAAGTTGCGGTCCCATTCCTCAGTGGTGAAAAGAACCTGTAACAGTTGGTGACAATTGTCCCAGGTAGGCTGGTGGATAAAAAGAATTGAGTCTAAGAGGTCAATCAAGGCAGTAGGTTTTTTGGAGAACTTAGGGTTCTGCATTTTCCAGTTATAGAGATCACTTGTGGTGAAGGGCCAATAGTGGTACGGCTGATTCAGGGGGTTCGCTCCATCAGGGGGGCCCACTGCTCTAAGACTCTTAGGAGAGGCAACACTGTGGAGTCTGCTGTCAGATTGTGCAGGGCTCTACGGCGGGTGTGAGGTGGGCTCCGGTGGCTACCCTTTGGACCTGGGGCTGGAGTGGCCTCCCTGCCTGGTGGACTCTGAGGAACAGGTACCTCCTGAGGTGAGGGTTGATAGTGAGGGAGGAAGAGCACTTCTGGATCAATTCCTCCTTGGAGGACCAGGAGAGGGGCAGTGGGTTCAGGGCATTTCTCCTTTTTCTCCTTCAAGGCTAGGAATTTAGCTACTTTCTGTTTTAACCACAATGGCGGGTTCTCCACGAGGTCCTGCCAAGCAGTTATATATGGGATCTGGTTCAAGTGCTCAGTCCCAGATCGATAGACTATATCTTTGACCCGAAAGATAATGGGGAGATGAAAAGTGCCCTCTGGTGGCCATCCAACATGGTACACTGGCCATTCATTTCTGCAAAAAACCACAAGTTTACCTCTGGACACATTAAAGCTGTATTCTCAGGCTTTGTCTTTGAAGTCCTGGAAATGAGTCAAAGTTAGGGAGGAGGGGTCATCTGCGTCTGTCCCACGTCGCCCTCCAAATATAATGAAACACAGACAAAACAAATAACACCCAAGATTCCTCTAGAAGACAGAAACCTGCCCTTGTGGGTTTTCAGGCAAAGCTGAAAATGAGACAATGGTGTAACCCTGTCTGGTGGTTGCGACCCACCTTGTCTCTCAACCAGAAGGATCGCCTCTCCGTGGTCTTCTTGACCAGGGACTGGGGAATCCACATTCCAGTCCCCCATCCACGGGGCATCTCCTCTTCTACTCTGCCAGGGAGTCCATGTCCCCACTACAGATTCAACAAACGGAACCAACACGGAACAGGACAAGACAAATGCTGGCACACACACACTCACCTCCGGAGCAGGTACTCGGTGATTTTGGGGGGTTATCCTGGACGAGCCCCAAAATATTGTGCCCAAGTTGTGGGATCCCCAGCATAAATCATCCGGAGACCAAGTCCAATGCAAAAGCAAGAGGTTGTTTATTTACAAGCTCGAGCCTGGGCTCCCTGGTCCTGGCATAGCAGGAGAGCAGAGAAGCCCTGATCTCAAAAATCAGGAAGGTTTTTAAGGGTATAGAAAGGAAAAAAGGGAGGGGGTGAGGTGAGCTGCTGAGGTGAGCTGATAGGGGGTCTTGAGGACTGAGCACTTGTTCTTGGCTGTCTGGGAGAGTGTTGTTATCACTTGGAGCAGAAGTTGTGCAAGGGCGCGGATCATGGGGCAAGGCCGGGGGGGTGGTGGAGGGAGCAGGTTGCGTAATGCCTTTGGTATGCAGCTGCAAAATGAAGACTGAGGGACAAGATGAAAACAAAATGGAGTTAACTTGGTCCTTAACAATAGTTCACAGCAACCTTAACTTCTGGGCTAAAGCAATTAAATTCTCTTGCCTCAGCCTCCCAAGTAGTTGGGACTACAGGCACCTGCCACAATGCCCAGCTATTTTTAGAGATGGGATCTCACTCTTATTCAGGCTTGTCTCGAACTCCTGAGCTCAGGCATTGGCTCACATAGTTAAACAGTAGAAGAATAATGCCATTTACTTTTGGGCTGTCCAGACAGTAGATTTTCATAAGATGATAGTACAAAACCTTTTATGACTCAGACAATAATAAGCTGGGCCTCCTAGCACAGGATCCTATCACTGTTCCATACACCGTATCACCTAGAGTGTGGGGACAATAAAGCAGCAGAATATGTCCCCCCCAGTGGTCAAATTTCATCAGGCTGCTGTTTACTATGCCATTGGTAGACTGGCTAAAGCTCTTGCTTAATGCTGTAATATTCTATCTCCTCCAGGATCTATTTTTTAGCCATTGGGGCATTCAGGAAATTGGAGACGTGATAGTGTCTAAAAGTGGACAAATACAGTGCAGAACCCAGGTTTAGATAAACTTCCCAGAGTTTCTGTTTCCTTCCTACTCTAACTTGATCAATTAGTTAGGAAACCCCCACTGCAGCCTGCCAAGGGGTGGGTAGACGCCAACTCTGGGGGCACTACTATCTCCTGACTCACTATGTGGCCACACAACCAGGGCCTTCCTTATCTTCACCTCGTCCCTGTAATATTGCACTTCCAGCCTATGGAAGATCGTTACCACAGAGCTATTTCCAGGATATTGCCCTGCATCTTTCCAATGCTTTTATTAATACTGTGGTGAAGGTAAAGGTCTTGGCATCCTGTAGGTGTGGTTTGGGAACAGCAGAGGAGGTTGAACAGAACAGGTCCAGCCATTTCAATTTCTCTTTCTGAGCCTATAGACTTCTGCAATATTCCAAGAAAGGTCCAACATTTTGATCTAGTAAATGTAAACCATCATTTAATCTAGGCTTCACTTACCTAACCTAACAGATTATTAATACCACTTCAGGTGCTGAAGCCAAAATATTAAATGTGAACTCCTAAGTGACTGTACCTATGTCAGTGAATTTTGCCCTATTAAGTCATATATTCTGGACCCCTTGGCCCATAAAAAAGCAAAAATAATTACTTTATTAATGATAAAGAGATAAACAAAAATTAAACAAGATAGGTAAAAACAGCTAACATGTATGAAGTGCCAATTACATGCCAGGCACTCTTCTAGGTACTTTTGACATAATAATTCATTTAATTCTTATAAAATCTTCTGACATTATATATTATCAATTTTATGATTAGAACATGAGGCACACACAGTTTCTTGCATCATCCAAGATTGTACTGCCAGTGGGGGAAGAACTGGAATTTGAATCTGGGTAGGCTGATTCTACACTCTGAACTTCTCTTTATTTTTAATTGGCATGTGATAATTGTATTTATTTATGGAATACAGTGATATTTTGGTACATGTATATGATGAGTAATGATCAAATCAGAGTAAATAGCATATCTATCAACTTCAAACATTCCTGTGTGTTGAGAACATTCAAAATCTTCTCCCGTTATTTTAAAATATAATATAAATTATTGTTGTTAACTGTAGTCACCCTACAATGCTATGGAACACTAGAGTTTATTCCTCCTATCTAGCTGTAATTCTGTACCCTTTTATCAACCTCTCCTTATCCTTTCCTCCCCTCTTCTCTTCCCAGCCTCAAATCACTACTATTCTACACTCTGCTTCGACACAGACTCTGTACTTTTGATATGGGGGTACTGCTAGGCTCATAAAATGAGTCAAGAAGTATACTATACTTGCTAAGACAGATTGCTTTTACTTTTTTCTTGAATATTTGATAGAATACACAGTTTATCCACTTGGATCTGGAGTTTTCTTTGTGAAAAGATTTTTATATAATTTAGAGTTAGGCTGAGTGTGGTGGCTCATGCCTATAATCCCAGCACTTTGGGAGGATCACTTGAGGCCAGGAGATTGAGACCTCATCTTTTTTTAAGTATCTGGGTGTGATAGCATGTACCTGAAGTCCCAGCTACTCTGTAGGCTGAGGAAGGAGGATCTCCTGAACCAAGAAAGTCAAGGTTGCAGTGAGTTAGGAACATTTGACTGCACTCTTTCCTGAGTGACAGAGCAAAACCCTGATGCAAAAAAGAAAAAATTATATGTATGATTTCTTTACTAGATAAGGAATTTTCTGATTTCCTATTTTCTCCTTGAGCCAGTGCTAAAAAAGATAAATTACTTAAAAGTCACAAATTACCATCTAAGTTCTCAGATTTGTTGCTTTACGATTGTTCATACCGTTCCCTTCCTATCCTGTAGCATCTGGAGGATCTGTACTGATGTTCCTATTTCATTCTTGACATTGGCTATTTGTGTGTGTCTTCTCTTTCTCATTTTTCTTGATCAAATTACTGATTGCCCCCCCTTTTTTTACCTTTAAAAAATCTGATTTGGGTCTAATAGATTTTTATTTTTTTGTTTTATATTACATTGATGTTTTTAATCTTCATTTTTTCTGCTTATGTTGGGTTTAACTAATCTTCTTTTAAAATTTTCCCCCTTAAGCTGGAAGTTTAAATTACTAATTTAAGACATTTCTTACTTTCTAGTATAAACATTTAAAGCTATAAGTTTATCTCCATACTAAGTACTGCTTTAGTGGCATTTCATAAATTTTGATACTTTGTGTTTCTGTTCTTATTCAGTTAATACTATTTTCTAATGTTTCTTTGAGTTATTTAAATGTAGCAGGGGGGATAAACCAGCACCTACCTCAAACAAATTGTTCTGGGGCACAATGAACAATGTCAACAGTGCCTGACAGTAATTGCTATGTATCAGCTATTTTCACTGCCAAATTTACCTTTGGAATTCCTCTTCCTGCTTTAAAGAAAAACCTGAATTTTCTCTTACTTCTGCTACTACAAACCTTGTGATAACTGCTTACTCTTTCACACTCCTTTGTTCCTACCAGGGTGAAATCAGAATACGTGGACAGTCCAGGCTGTCTCATATTGCTAGCCTGTGATTGTTCCCTTTGATTATCCAGACCCTGTGGAACCAGTGCTTGTTTTCTGTAACTTCTGTTTTAGCAGCCACAAGTGCCTTTTCAAATTTTGTGGCCAGAACAAAGAAAGAAAATAGGCCGGGCGTTAAAAACAAAACACTACAAAATAACTTGTTGCTTCTGTGATTCTTTTTCAATCAGAAAAGTTTATTTTGATTACCTTGAGATTTAGGACTCATTTCAAACTAGCTTTGAGGTTTTTTTTTTTTTTAATTTTTTTTTTTTTTATTGTTAAATCATAGCTGTGTACATTAGTGCGATCACCTGTACCCATTCTAAGATGCACCATAAATGTGGCCCCACTGATTACCCTCCCTCCACCCTAAACCCCCCCTCCCTTCCCCTTCCTTGCCTTTCCACATAGTCTTGTGCTATAGTTGGGTTATAGCTTTTATGTGAAAGCTATAATTTAGCTTCATAGTAGGGCTGAGTACATTGGATACTTTTTCTTCCATTCCTGGGATACTTTGCTAAGAAGAATATGTTCCAGCTTCATCCATATAAACATGAAAGAGGTAAAGTCTCCATCTTTCTTTCCTTAAGGCTGCATAGTATTCCATGGTATACATGTACCACAATTTGCTAGTCCATTCGTGGGTCGATGGGCACTTGGGCTTCTTCCATGACTTTTTTTTTTTGCTAATATTGAGCAAGAATTAAATATTGTAAAAATCTCTGTCCATTTAGAAAATGTATATAAAAGTTCCAAACTCTTGTCCCTGTTTCACAGAACAAGCTCTACTAATTTTGGACAAGTTTTTCATGCCCAGCTTGTTGTGGTTGGGTGGACCCTGGATTAGTAACTAGTCCATGAAGTATTTCACTCATTCACTTCTCTCTCATGGGACATGATTATAAATCACTTATCAAACCTGGTTCCTCTTCTCTAAATAGGCTAGTTGGAAGTGAACTTTAAGTTATTCTAGATACCTCTTCAAGGCAAATATTATTATTATTGCTTGGAAGTTTTATTTTTATTTCTTCTAAAGAATATGCTTTAAACTATTCTCCTTTAGCCATGAATACAAATACTGTTTTACCCGCATCTGAAGATCTTATCATCCCTACAAGTTGCTGTGGAAGCTAAGGTGTTAGTCAGAAGGGAGACACAATGGGGAGATACAAGGACAGAAGAATAGACTAATTTAGGAATTCTCTATCGGATGGGTATTTGGAGATATTGATACTTAACAAATAAAGATATAAAATAGACTAATAAAATTTATATCATTACTATTCAGAAGGTCCTTAAGTCTTAGCAACTAAAAACAAATATAAAATTGTCCTGTGAAAGACGTAAGGTAAGAGTAAAGTCTGGACACTTCATGACTGAATTATCAGTTCCCAAATCAATACTCCTGTGTTACTAACTAAATGAAAAAACAAAAGGAAGATAGATATGACTTTAACCTCAGATGCCTATACAAGCAGATAAAGGTGCTTAGTTATATTAGAAATGCACATATGTGAGCACAGAGAGAGTAGCATGTTAGACATATTTAATAATTACCCCTCTAAACAAAAGAAAGATAGATCTAACATGTGGCATTCGCCAATTTCTATAGTGTAAATGTTCCCATATGGGCCAATTTCAAGTTACCAACCTCCTAACACTGACCATGGAGGTGAGAAGAGACGTCGGCCATCAACTTTCATAAGTCAGCTCTTACATGCCACCATGGAATCTCCAAGACAAGTGTCAATTTATTACATTGTCATAGGAATCTGTAACCCCAGCTGCGTACATCACCACACACAATTAAACCTAACATGTGCTAATAAATGTAGGAAGATGCCCAACAAGGTCTGAGGAATAAACCTTCCTCTATACCCTGTGCCTTAACTTCTATGGCCACTGCTACCATTTGATCTGCATCTAAAAAGTTTCCTCCTTGATCTGTGGAAAACAAATGAAGACGACCTTCTTGAGGCTGAAGAAAATAAATTATTAACCCCTGGGGCCAGAGAAAATAAATAGGGAGACTTTGTTCAAGATGAGACAATAAATTAAACATAAAAGATGCTATTTCAGGGACAAAGATTTATCATTTTTAAAGCTGGTCGAGGGCTAGACTAATATTGCAAAGTTCCAGAGAGTAGCTCTGCATTGCTTCCCTGAAAAACTCATTATAAACCAAGCTACAGTCATCCTCTGAATTGCAAAAGAGCCCTGGCAGTAGCCATGTGCTTTGTCCCTCTGCCTATTCTTCAAGAAATAAATTGCCTTCCTTCTTTATGGAAGATTATGTCCCTGTTCTGTTTTCTTCCTAAGATGCTTTGCATGTAAGCAGTAAATTGTCCTATTTCAGCTTAGACACAACTTGTCAGAGAACATATTCAAAGCCACCTTTCCAGGTTTCTAGACAGTCTCTTCTGCATGGATTTGGAGTGTTAGGTGATACACTCATATAGCTGACCATTATTTCAGTGGCTGATTTATGTGTCAAAGAGCTTAAGTTTAAATTATTATTTGATATGGCAGTATTGCTTGTAGTGCCCTATAAGTATAATGAAATTATTGAGAGAGAGAGAATACAGCACATGTGTGTTGAAAATAGGGTGCATTTCATTATTATTCTCTATTCAGGATTTCTCATTTATTCTCTAGTGATTAGTGACATCAGGCCAAACTTCCACAGTCAAACTTAGGAACACAAAATTGTGAGAAAAAAATGAGAGGTGTGAAGTACAAGCTCTTCAGCTTTTTTGAATACCACCTCTTTGACTTTGGAGTGTGAACTTGGCCAATATGTCTCCCATAGGTGGAGTTCAGTTTTCAGGTCTTTTAAATTCATAGCTAAGATGTAGGGAGAACTTCCTATGCATAAAACTCCTTTCTGCATCTGTGGCATAAATCATATGGTTTAACTATATGAGGAACTTGTAAGCAGCACCTCAGTGGCCAGTGGAAGTTTCCTGAGATGATGAGTGTCACTGTGGCCATCCCGGAGAGCAGTGTCCTGTGCCAGGCGGTCACCAGTGTCCTTTGTTTCTTGTCTCAGGAAGTGCTCGGTTCTGTGAGCACTGGATCTCAGGGTCCAGGCTGGGGCCCAGGAATCTGAGTTTCATCATTATCCTCCCAGAAGATTCTTATAAGTATTGATGTGTAAGAAACAGTTGACAAGCATAACTCTTTGTAGACCTTGATGATTTTCAACCTGAGGCAGGGAACCTGCAGCCTTGGGGTTGAATATGGCCTAATAGGGATCCTTGAGTTTGGCCTTTTATTTATTTATTGTTTTTTTTTATTATTAAATCATAACTGCATGCATTAATGCATTTATGGGGTGCAATGTGCTAATTTGATACACAATGTGGAAAGCTTACATAAAACTTGTTAACATAACTATCACCTCACTTACCTATTTGTTGTGGTAAGACATTTATACTCTACTCTGAATAATTTTAAAATGTAGCATTATACTATGCACAATAGATGGGGTCCCCCAAATACCCTCCCTCCTCCTAACCTCCTCCTCTTTCCTCGCTCCCTCCTCTTCCCTCCTTCTTTCTGGACTATAGCTTTGTTTTATCTTTTGTATGAATGTGTAAGTGATTATATATTGGTTTCATAATAGTATTGAATACATTGGATACTTTTTTTTTCCATTCTTGAGCTACTTTACGAAGAAGAATATGTTCCAGCTCCCTCCAGGTAAACATAAAAGATGTGAAGTCTTCATCTTTTTTTGTTTTTGAAGTCTCCATCTTTTAACCGAATCCAAATTTTACAGAACAAATCCTTCTGTAGGGATCTGTTCTGTGATGTTTGGTTTCGATGGTGGGGCTACACTTGGGGATCTGGAGGACCAGGTACGGCCTCGAGGCTGCAGGGTCCCCATAAACCCTCATCAGCACCAGATGCTGGACCACAGGTAGAGCTGAACTTTTCTACTATGTCTGCCCTGCTTTGTCCCTAAGACAGCCACTCCAAGACTGTCCTATACCTGCTGTTCACCATCTCTCCCATCTCCTAATAAGTATGCTAATAGTAATTTTCTCTAGAGGGTCTTTAATCAGGGATACTGTGACACTGGTTGCCTGGATGGATGCTGGATCCGTCTTGGATTCTTATTGTCAGACTTCTGGCCTAAGAAGTTCCCTTGCAACAGGGAGAGGACTGAGATGGAAGCCAACTTATCACACCTGCTTCCTTACTTGCAGTGAGACTTTGAGCACAGGAGTAGACCTTTCAGTGCCCAGTTCTCCTCAACTGTAAAATGAAGAAAGTAGCATCTAGCTGGCAGGATTGTTGTGAGAATTAAATATGATATTATTTGTTAAAAAACCCTAGAAACAGGAGGCACTCTGTGAAAATTCGTTGAATCTGTTCCCTGACTTTAATTGCTTAGGACACAAATCATGCGAATCATGGGAACCACAAACTCCGAGGGACACGTTGACAGAATGGCAGATTTGTAAGTTTTAAGGGAATTAAAAAGTAAAATGTGATCAGGACCACAGGGACTGATATTTTTATTTGCAATAAAAAAGTTCTGTGTTCTCAAGGAGTTTGGATCTCAGCCCTCCAAAGATATGCACATGGTTTACTGAGTAATGACGAAGATTCCTCACGTGCAGCCCTGCTATGCTGGCTAGCCTCTGTGTACAGACTTCTTTAATTAGAAGCACATCTGGACTTCTTGAATCCCCTGCTATTATTGATTTTGATCATATGTTCATAACTGATTTATATGTATTATATGATACTACATAAGTGTAAGAAAAATAGAGACAGCTTTGTCACTTGCCCCCAAGCTGCAGAAAAACTGAAATAATTAAATCTTATGTTTTATATATTTTTTTACATATTATAGTTTAATAACAATATTGTTCCTATAGCTTGAGCTGTGCACCTACTGTAAGATGGGTACTACACTTTTACCAAGGGTATTTGTTCTCATCTTTGCACATCAGAATAAATAGGGTCGTGGTTTTTTTTAAGACAGAGTCTTACCATGTTGCCCTGGGTAGAGTGCGGTGGCATCACAGCTCACAGCAACCTCCAGCTCTTGGGCTTAGGCAATTCTCTTGCCTCAGCCTCCCAAGTAGCTGGGACTACAGGCACCTGCCACAATGCCTGGCTATTTCTTTGTTGTAGTTGTTGCCCCTAACCACTGAGCTATGGGTGCCAAGCAAATAGGGTAGTAGTTTTAATATAGAACTGAATTTTAAATATAATTGAATATAAATTCAATTAATAAAATATTATTGAATATATTATAATTTATTAAGTATAATTTATAGTAAATAATTTATTATTTATTATTTTATTATGATTGTATTATGAACAACATATGATTTTTTAACTTCAAAACATTAAAGGGGTAAAAATATTTTTGTTATGTGGATACCTCATGTAATGCTTAAGCCAGGAGCGGTTCTCAATCTGTGGGTTGCAACCTCTTTTGGGGGTCGAATGACCCTTTCACAGGGGTCACCGAAGACCATTCCGCACATCAGATATTTACATTACGATTCATAACAGTAGCAAAATTACAGTTATGAAGTAGCAATGAAAATAATTTTATGGTTCGGGGGTCACCACAATATGAGGAACTGTATTAAAGGGTCACGGCATCAGGAAGATTGCGAACCACTGAGCTAGGGCTTTTCATGTGTCCATCAACTTCACAATAAAAAAGATAAATTTTTAACTCCTCACCCCTCCTACCTTTCAACCCTTTTTGGTTTCCAATGTCCTTTACATCTCTTTGTACCCATATGTGCCCCTGTTTTACTTCACACTTATTCGTGAGGACATATGGTGTTTGGTTTTTCATTCCTGAGATATTTCACTTAGGATAATGGTCTCCAGTTCCATCCAAGTTACTTCAAAAGGCATTACTGCATTCCTTGTTATGGCTCCATGATACAGGTTTCAATTTTAAATTTTAGACAAGATCTCATGTTTGAAAGGATAATGGGTGACTATAGTTGACAGTAATCAATAATATACTTAGAAATAGCTAGGGAAATGAGATTAGAATGTTTCTAACACAAAGAAATGATCCATGGTTAGGGTGATCATTCCAGTTACTTTGATTTAACTACTGCACCTCATATGATATCAAAATGTCACATATACCCCATAAGGATGTGAGCCTTTTATGTTTCCATAAAAATTAAAATTTTTTAATTAAACAAAAAATGTTTAAAAAATTAAAAATTAAATTGGGGAAGACACACATTTAGTCTATAATGAGATAAACAGGTACACAACATGCATGTCATAGTTCCATGCAGCATCTTTCAATAATAAAATGAGCACAGGGCACCAAGCAGGTGGATGAACTATCATTACCAGATGGCTCTTTCCCATTTCAGGGGAGCAGGATATAGATAGCATCTTTTGTTTTTTGTTTGTTTGCTTATTTGTTTTTGTTTTTAGCCAGAGTCTCACTTTCTTGCCCCGGTAGAGTGCCAGAACGCCACAGCTCATGGCAACCTCAAATTCTTGGGCTCAAGTGATCCTCTTGCCTCAGCTTCCTGAGTAACTAGGACTACAGGCACCTGCCACAATGCCCCCTATTTTTAGAGACTGGGTCTGGCTTTGTTCAGTCTGTTGTCAAACTCCTGAGCTCAGGCAATCCACCCACCTCCACCTCCCAGAGTGCTAAGATTACTCTTTTTTTTTTTTTTATTGTTAAATCATAGCTGTGTACATTAGTGCAATCACCTGTATCCATTCTAAGATGCACCATAGATGTAGCCCCACCCATTACTCTCCCTCCACCAAAACCGCCCCCCTCCATTCCCCTTCCTTGGCCCTTTCCCCATAGTCTTGTGGTATAGTTGGGTTATAGCCTTCATGAGAAAGCTATAATTTAGCTTCATAGTAGGGCTGAGTACATTGGATACTTTTTCTTCCATTCCTGACATACTTTGCTAAGAAGAATATGTTCCAGCTCCATCCATGTAAACATAAAAGAGGTAAAGTCTCCATCTTTCTTTAAGGCTGCATAGTATTCCATGGTATACATGTACCACAATTTGCTAGTCCATTCGTGGGTCGATGGGCACTTGG
>CAUYPK010056635.1:0-14089 GCA_963574355.1 Loris lydekkerianus | reverse complement strand
AAAATTTGTGCCGAAAAACCCGAACTCGGCTTATACTCGGGTCATACAGGTTATTTGATTCCGTGCGCTTAGCTTAACAGGTAAGCTAAATCACAAAGGTTAAAATCCTTCAAAACTGGATTCCTCCTCCTCCTCATCTGTATGTCCAAACAGAGCTTCAGCTATATCTGATGTGAGGGTAATTAAATGTGCCATTAAATATTGTGGGTTAAATAGTTCAGTGGACTACAGTTCAGGTCAGCCCCCTACCTCTTCCGCTCAGCCGGGACTTGTGGACTGAGCTGACGCACCGCCCCCTCAAGCACACGCCACAAGACGACTGGAGACTATGTGCATTTGATTAGGTGCCCGCCCATCGAATCAAATAACCTGCATGACCCGAGTATAAGCCGAGTATAAGCCGAGTTCGGGGTTTTCGGCACAAATTCTGTGCCAAAAAAACTCGGCTTATACTCGAGTATATAAGGTAGATTTTCTAGTCTACCATTATAATGGTCCCGTATAAGTATCCTCAGCTCTCTTGTTCCTCTCTCCTTTCATTGCAGTGCTGCTCAGACTTGACTGAGCACAGCATCAGAATCCCCCAAAGGGCTTAGTGAAGCGCACACTGTGGGCCCCACCCCCAGAGTTTCTGATTCAGGAGTTCTAGGTGGTGTCTGAGAATGTGCATTTCTCACCTGTTCTCAATGATTCTGATGCTGCGGTTGGGGGAACCACACATTGAGAACCGCTACAAAAATCACCCCGATTGTGCTCGGCTCTGTTGGTGTCCTCTATACCTGTAACCAGGGATTTGGGTGTCACTCAAGAAAAATCACCCACCAGGGCCTACTGCTTTCACTTAAATTCATGATTACACATCCTAAACGGGCCCTCCATAACTGCCAGGCTGTCATTGTCCAGTTGCCTAGTGAAGTCCCTTTATCTTTCCCTTATCCTGTCCTTGCTTCTCAAACCTCCCATGCGCTGCCACCCCTCAGTTGCAGTGGATAAGCTCACCTCCCACACTGCAGTGAGGAACTAGAGGCCAGGAGACAGGAACTCCCTTGTCCTCCCACCCATAGGCTCTCCCCCAGCCTGAGGCTGCTCCTTCTCCCCTATCATGAAGGAAGGATAAACTTCTGCCCTTCACTGGCCACTCCCTCCTCTCGTCTCTGCACCTCATTGCTCTCACCTCTCTAAGAACTCTGCTTTTTCATCACCTCCACTTTCCTCTGCTATTAATGCATGTGTTGATTCAGAACAGTCTCAGTATCCCCATCTTCACCCTCCCTTCATCATACATCCTTTCCCCACCACCATCCAATTTCTCCACCTCCACTCACAGCAAAAATTCTTGAAAATGTGGTCAACTCACTGAGTGTCTACCTCCTCACTTTGCATTCTATCTTTAAAAAAATGTATGGAATGTGTGTTCATGAAATAAAATATTACATCAGCTAGTTCATATTTGTTGAGCATCTTCCTGTGGCCACCACATTCATGGAGTTCCTGGACCAAACCCCTAAATATGGTATTTACAGCTAAAGACAAATGCTGTGCAAAAAACAGAGGGATGTGATGGCTTTCATGACTCATAAGGACATTCAAGAAATTCATATTGAGTTGCCACATCAAACTAGGAATAGTTGTAAGCACCTAGAGTACTATATCAGTGAAGAAAGCAAAGTCTCCTAAGCTCACGAAGTTTATATTCTAATGAGAGTATATGGAAAATAAGCACAAGAACATTAAAAAGTAAAGTGTAGGGCAGCGCCTGTGGCTCAAAGGAGTAGGGTGCTGGCCCCATATGCCAGAGGTGGCGGGTTCAAACCCAGCCCTGGCCAAAAAAAAAAAAAAAAGTGAAGTGTATATATATACTGTAAAAATATTATAAATATAAATATGTATTTATACATTATGCACATTAAATATTATAAATATATGCTATGAAATAAAGCAGAGAGAGTTAGGAGTGTACGTGGGAAGACTAACATTTTTAATAGGGTGGTCAAGGAAGGCTGCCTTGAAGTTACCTTTGAATAAGGACCCAAGGGAGGAGAAGGAAGCAGTTGTGCAGATACCTGGGGGGAAGAACATTCCAAGAGAAAATGGCAGGAGTAAGGACCTCAGGGCAGAAGCATGTCTGGCTGCAAAAATCTGTAAAGAATGACAAGGAGGCCAGTTTGCCTAGAGCTAGGTGAGCAAGGGGAACAACCACGTAGGAGATGAACCCAGCATCCTCAAGGGGCTGGAATGTGTGGGGCAGAGGTCAGCAAGCTTTTTCTGTCAATTTCAGGTAGTAAATATTTTTAGCTTGCGGACAGCATGTGGTCTCTGTCACGTATTCTTCCTTTTCTTTTTTGATTAACAACATTCTAAAAGTGTGAACGTCCTCTTTCCTTTGTACAGGCATTTCTCCCGCTGGACTTAGTTAGCTGGCCCCTAAGACCTTGTAGATGGTTGTAAAGATTTTGGCTTCTACTTTAAGTGAGATGAGAAGTATTGGAGGATTCAGAGTAATAGGATCTCTCTTACTTTTTTAAAAAAGAGGTAAGATCTTGCCCTGTTACCCAGGCTGGAGTTCGGTGGTGTGATCACAGCTCACCAAATTCTTGGGCTCAAGGATCCTTCTGCCTCAGCCTCCAATGTAGCTGGGACCACATGCCTATCATGTCCAGGTCTCCTTTCTTACGTTTTGAAAGGATCCTTTAGCTGTTATATGGAGAATAGGCTGAGGCAGGGAGGGGGCATGGTCAAAGGAGGAAGGGATACTAGATGTTAGGTAATATTTTGTGACATAATGAACTACCCTATAACTTAGAGGTTTAAAGCAAACTTTTTATTGTTTCTCCTGGTTGTGTGGGGGAGTAATTCCGACTAAGTACAGCAGGGCTAGCTTGTCCCTACAGGATACAATTTCTGATGGGCTTGGCATGTTCAATAGACTTCTACATTTAGATATGTGGCACCTTTGATGGCTTAAACAGATAGGGGTTGACTGCAACTGCTCCACTGTGGCTGTGTGCTGGCTTGGTTCTTGCTGTTGATTACTGACTTCAACTGCTAGTGGTCTCATAGCCTCACCTTCCTCATGTGGTTCCATCAGCAGAAGAGGTAGATTTCTTACATGGCTCCCAAAAGTGTGCAGGTAGAAGTTGCCATGTAAGCCTTTATAAGGCTTAAGCTCACCACCAGCAAACATCAGTTCTGCCACATTTTCTTAATTACAAAATGTGATAGGGCCAGCCCAGATTTGAGGGGAGGGTACTACTTAAAGATATGAATACAGGGCTCGGCGCCTGTGGCTCAAGTGGCTAAGGCGCCAGCCACATACACCTGAGTTGGCGGGTTCGAATCCAGCCTGGGCCCGCCAAACAACAATGATGGCTGCAACCAAAAAATAGCCGGGTGTTGGGGTGGGCACCTGTAGTCCCAGCTACTTGGGAGGTGGAGACAGGAGACTCACTTGAGCCCAGGAGTTTGAGGTTGCTGTGAGCTATGATGCGACGGCACTGGGCAACAGCTTGAGGCTATGTCTCAAACAAAAAAAAAAAAAGATATGAATACAGGACTTGTAGCTTATTGAGAGCAACCAAGTGACAGTACAATACCACTGAACTGAAATCTATTTCAATAACCTAGGAAAGATAAAATGGTAGTTTTATTTATTTGTTTATTTTTGAGTTAGAGTTGCACTTTCTTGCCCCAGGTAGAATGCCGTAGCATCATAGCTCAAAGCAACCTCAAACTCTTGGACTCAACCTATTCTCTTGCTTCAGCCTCCCAAGTAGCTAGGACAACAGGTGCCTACCACAATGCCTGGCTATTTTTTATTTGTAGTTTTATTTTGTTTTTTTGAGACAGAGTCTTAACTATGTCGCCCTGGGTAGAGTGCTATGGCGTCACAGCTCATAGCAACCTCAAACTCTTGGGCTTAAGCAATTCTCTTGCCTCAGCCTCCCAAGTAGATGGGACTACAGGCACCCTAGCCGCTGAACTACAGGCACCAAGCCACGTGGCTATTTTTTAGAGATGGGGGTCTGGCTCTTGCTCAGGCTGGTCTCAAACTCATGAGCTCAAGCAATCCACCCACCTTGGCCTCCCAGAGTGCCGGGATTACAGGTGTGAGCCACTGCACCGGGCCCGTATAATGGTAGTTTGGACCAGGGTATTAGCTATGGAGGTGGTGAGAATTCATTGGTGTCTGGATATATTTTGAATTTAGGGTGAGTTGAAAGGATTTGCTGGTGGCAACATATGTGGTACAAGAGAGAAAAGTCAAGGATGACCCTGAAGTTTTGACATTAAGCACCTGGAAGAATGCCATTTACTAAGAGGCAGAAGACCAAGGGAGGGTTAGATGTAGGGGACTATTGGGAGTGCCAATTTGGAATTTCATATTCATTTATTTATTTGTTTGTTTATTTTGAAACAGAGTCTCGCCCTAGGTAAAGTGCCAAGACATCAGCCTAGCTCCCAGCAACCTCGAATTCCTAGGATCATGCAATCCTCCTGCCTTAGTCTCCTGAGTAGCTGGGACTACAGGTGCCCACCACAACGTCTGGCTAGTTTTTCTATTTTTTTTTTTTTTGAGACAGAGCCTCAAGCTGTCACCCTGGATAGAGTGCTGTAGCATCACAGCTCACAGCAACCTCCAACTCTTGGGCTCAAGCGATTCTCTTGCCTCCGCCTCCCAAGTAGCTGGGACTATAGGTGCCAGCCACAACACACACGGCTATTTTTTCGGTTGCAGCCTTTGTCGTTTGGCCGGCCCGGGCCAGCTCAGGTGTATATGGCTGGCACCTTAGCTACTTGAGCCACAGGTGCCGAGCCTAGTTTTTCTATTTTTAATAGAGGCAGGGTCTTGCTCTTGTTCAGGCTGGTCTGAAACTCCTGAGTGCAAACTGAATCCTCAGGTCTTGGCCTTCCAGAGTACTAGAATTACCGGCATGAGCCAGTTTGGAATTTTTAGTTTGAGATTTCTATGGGACATATAAATGGAGATAGCAAGGAGCATCTGAATACTTATATTCAAAGAGGTCTGGTGTGAATATATAATTTACAAGTTGTCAGTGCATAGGTGGAATTTAATGCTGTGAGACAGGATAGTACTACTAAGGGAGCTTGAAAGCAAGAAAATTCCAAAAAGGAGCCCAGTGATACCATGGTAAGCAGAGTCCAAAGCTGGGACAGAATACATCTTCTGAACTGAGGACGGGATTAATGTTGAGATGGCAACAGGAGATGAGGCCTTGGTCCTAATAACACTTGGAGCTAGAATGAAGTATGGAAAACTCATAAAGCATCAAAGAATCCATTAAATTCTAGCAAAACAAGTGAAAATTGGTACTCCACAGAGAAATTTCAGAATATTGTAGACAAGGAAATGTTCCTAAAATCTTTCCATGAAAAAGAACAGTTTTCTACAATGGCTCAAGGATCAAAAGGCATCTGAATTCTCTGCCTTCTCATGGAAATCTAGAAGGCAATGGAGAAAATAATTATTTCCAATAAGGTATCAAAGAAAATAGAAAAAATATCTTCAGACACCCAAAGTTTCAGAAAATGTTACCTGGAATACACTCTTAGGACATAGGCAGAGAATTTGTTCCACTAAATGAAGGAGATTAACCAACTAAGAGGGAGGAAGAGCAGAAACCAGGAGACCAGGTGTTTATTACAAGAGATAAGTGGAGGAAATCCCCAAAATGATAGTCAAGGGAGATTCCAAGATGATCATTCTACTGCAGGCTTAAAGGACAATCAGTCCATACTGAAGTAATTTAAAAGGTGACAGGAGAGCCTTCTTTAGGTAGATAAGATGGTTAGAATGCCTCATGTGAAGAAACATCCTTCGAAGGAGATTTATGTAGGTGGAAGAAAGTTTGAATACATTAGGATAAGTACATAGAAAACTAAGCAAATAAAAACGTAGGCAATTTTTCAAAGAGAAAACAGAACTAAAAATAAATTTTGCCAGTTGATCGTAATATATACATTACTATTTCAGAGTTGTTAAAATGTGAGCAAATTTATATGTTGGAATCAAAATCCTGTAATTCATTTCAAAGGGACTGTAAGTATTAAGCATTTTTTAGTTTTCATATGTTGAAACTTTTTTCCTCTTCCCAACACTCTTGAATGATAATTTGTCTGAATGTAATTTTCTTTCATTTCTTGGGCTTTTTCTTTAATTCTGGGGGGGAACATGTAGTAATTTTCTCTTCAAATATTGTTTTCCCCGGCTTGGCACCTGTAGCTCAGTGAGTGGGGCGCCCACCACATATACCAAAGCTGGCAGGTTCAAGCTTGGCCTGTGTCTTTTAAACAATGACAACTGCAACTAAAATATAGCTGGGCATTGTGGCGGGCACCTGTAGTTCCAGCTTAATCACTTAAGAATCACTTAAGTCCAGGAATTTGAAGTTGCTATGAGCTATGATGCTACAGCACTCTACTGAGGGCGACATAGTGAGACTCTGTCTCAAAAAAATTCCTATTATTGGCCGGGCTCAGTAGCTCACTCTTGTAATCCTAGAACTCTGGGAGGCCAAGGCAGGTGGATCCGTTGAGCTCAGGAGTTCGAGACCAGCCTGAGCAAGAGTGAGACCCTTTCCCCACTAAAAATAGAAAAATTAGCCAGGCATGGTGGCACATGCCTGTAGTTCCAGGTACTTGAGAGGTTGAGGCAAGAGGATTTCCTGAATCCAGGAGGTTGAAGTTGGTGTGAGCTATGATGCCACTCTATCTGGGTGACAGAGTAAGACTCTGTCTCAAAAAAAATAAAAAGTTCCTGTTGTCTTATAAATATTTGAACCTTTTAATCTGCTCTCCATTTTTTGTTGTTGTTGAGACAGAGTCCCACCTTATGCTCTGTGCAGAGTCAATGGCATTGTAGCTCACTGCAACCTCAGACTCGGGCCGTAGGCACCCTGCTACCTCAGCCTCTGGAAGCCCCCGGGATTATGGTGATCGACACAGTGCCTGGCTGAGTTTTTCATTTTTTAGGAGTCGGGATCTCACTCTCGCTCAGGCAAGTCTCAAACTCCTGAGCTCAAGCAATTCTCCCTCCTCAGCCTCCCACAGTGCTGGGATTACAGGCGGGAGCCACTGTGTCCTGCTCCATTTTTTTTTTTTTTCAAAACAGGATCATTTTCTGTCGCCCAGGCTAGAGTGCAGTAGTGCTAACATAACTCACTATAACCTGGACCTCTCAGGGCCAAGCGGTCCTCCCACCTCAGCCTCCAGAGCAGCTGGGACTACAGGGATGTGCATCGCACTTGGCTAAGCTTTAAGTCATTTTTTGTAGGCACAGGCTCTTACTGTGCTGCCCAGGCTGGTCACTAACCATTCTCCATGATTTTCATTGCTTTTGTTGTTTATCCTATTCTATCTTATGAATGAGTTCCTCAGTTTTTTTCTTCCAAGTCTCTGATTTACTCTTTGAGCATGTTCAATCTAGAGTTTCTCTCATTTATGGCTTTTTTTTTTTTTTTGAGACAGAGTCTCACTCTATCATCCCAGGTTGAGTGCTATGGTATTATAGCTCACAGCAACCTCAAACTCCTGAGCTCAACAGATCTTCTTACCTCAGCCTCCTAAGTAGCTGGGACTGCAGGTGCCTGCCATAACACCTGGAGAGTTTTTCTATTTTTTTTTTTTTTTTTAGTAGAAACAAGGTGTCTCTCTTGCTCAGTCTAGTCTCAAACTCCTGAGTTCAAGCAATCTCCCTGCCTCAGCCTCCCAGAGTGCTAGGATTATAGGCATGAGCCACTGTGCCAGGCCCCATTTATGGCCTTTTCAATTTTATTTTATTTTATTTTATTGAAACAGAATTTCACTATGGCGCCCTCAGTAGAGTACTGTAGCATCATAGCCCACAGTAACCTCAAACTCCTGGGCTTAAGCAATTCTCTTT
The DNA here is from genome assembly GCA_963574355.1 of Loris lydekkerianus. Taxonomy (NCBI): domain Eukaryota; kingdom Metazoa; phylum Chordata; class Mammalia; order Primates; family Lorisidae; genus Loris; species Loris lydekkerianus. Next base: position 6,189 of record CAUYPK010056635.1, on the reverse strand, counting down.
CCTCAGCCTCCCAGTAGCTGGGACTACAGGCACCCGCCACAATACCTGGTTTTTTTTTTTTTTTTGTAGTTGGCCCAGGCCGGGTTCGAACCCCTCAGCCGTGGTGTATGTGGCTGGTGCTGTAACCACTGTGCAACAGGCACGGAGACAATGGCCTTTTAAATTTTAATTAGGATATTCTTTATTGCAAAGATTTATAATTCATTCTCTCATATTATTTCATTTCTACCTACTTCTTTTTTCATTTACTTTTTTAATCAGCTTTATTTTAGCAGGCTCAGGCCAGGCTGGAAACCTCCAGCCTCAGTGTATGTGGTTGGCACCCTACCCACTGAGCTACAGGCACTGCCCCATTTCTACCTACTTTTTCTTAATAATTTCCTTCAGAGCTCGGCACCTGTAATACAGTGGTTAAGGGGCCAGCCACATACACCAGAGGCTGGCAGGTTCGAGCCTGCCAGCTAAAACAACAATGACAACTGCAACAAAAAATAGCCAGGTGTTGTGTCAGGTGCCTATAGTCCCAGCTACTTGGGAGGCTGAGGCAAGAGAATCACTTGAGTCCAAGAGTTTGAGGTTGCTGTGAGGGGACACCACGGCATTCTACCGAGGGCAACAAAATGAGACTCCGTCTCAAAAAAAAAAAAAATTCTTTAGAAACGAAGTACTTTCATTTTGAAATGAAAGGAATCCATTCATTTCTGAACATCTTCAAAATCCAGAGGAAATTTGAAAAAATTCCTGGTCTGATTGTTAATTTTAAAGTCATCTTTCAGTGTTTTATAATTTGATTCAAAGTTCTTTTTGCATGAGAAAGTAGTTTTCTTTGGTTTCTCTATCTCTCTCTTACTTTCTCATCATCTCTTCCCAGAAGGCCTCCATCTGGCCCTCTGGGCCTCCAACTACATTCAGAGTTTAAGATCATGATTCCCCAGCCTGGAGATTAGGAATGTGGATGGTCTGGCTGTGGGACAATTCCTACGAGGTATTCTCTTTACTTTTCACCTCCCTAGGCTCTAATAAAATCTCAGTTCACAGCTATTTTCCTAATCTTCTTTTCAAAAGCAGTGGAACCCACTTCAACCTCTGGTGTCAAGCTGTGACTGTCAGTCTCCTACATTGTGGGGAATAAACTCTTGCCGGGCTGACAGTGTCCAACTTCCATATTTAGGGCTCAACAAGGCTTGAGACGTTAGCCCCAGTCATTGTGTGTCTATTCTATTTCTGGTCTGTGGAAATGTGTGAGAGTGCAGCTATGTCTTTCTGAAAAATCATTTTTATATTTTAAATGTCACAGGTGTTTGAAGCAAGGGGGTTTTTTGGAGACGTGAGCTCACTTCCTCATGTTGACTTCAATTTCTTCATACCTGATTTCTGTCCCCCACTCCTCTACTGAAACTGTTATACCCGAAGCAAGTGGAATAGAGAAACACCAGCACACCGAGTCCAAATTAAGCAAGGGTTCTTTATTGATGGGCCAAGCGCGGGCTTTTGCCTCAAAGTCTCTCGACCTCCAGAAGTAGGGGTGGAAATCTTTTATAAGATGCTTTCAGCAGGGGAGGAGGAGTCCTTAATGCAATAGGAGGTTCACAAGAGCCAACCCTGCAAAATCAGATCTATGGGGTAAGAGGAGTGCTTACAAGGGGAAGTCGTGTTTTCACAGGTTTTTGCAGTTTTTGCTAAACTCTGCAGCTTTCAGCTGAGTTTCCAGTTGTTGAAAGCCCTTAGCAAAGTCCTTAGCAAAAATGGAGTAAGTCTGACTCTGAACAAAGTAGAGTTAGGGCATTACAAAATCACTAAGTCAAGGTCACTGTTGATCTCTAGGATGCCAAATCCCATGGACAGTCTCTGTTCTAATCTTATTTGACTCTTATGTCAGCTTTTTTATAACTGACTGCTTTGTTCTTGAAATATGGCTGCTTTACAGTTTTTTGGTGGGGCGGGGCCGGGGCTGGGTTTGAACCTGCTACCTCCGGCATATGGGGCCGCGCCCTCCTCCTTTGAGCCACAGGCCCCGCCCTGCTGCTTTACTGCCTTCTTTCTTGTTGTCCTTCGCAGCTCCTCTTCCTCTGCTTGAGCTCCAAATATGGGCTTCATCATCAGTCTGGGCCCTAGGGTCTTTTCTCTATCTACACCTCCCCTCGAAGATATTGTCAGCCCCAAAGTTTTAAATACCATCTATAGCCTGATAACTCCCAAATCCTTATCTCCAGCCCAGACATTCCGAGTTCTAGACTCAAGACTCCAGGGAAGCCAACATCACAATTCCATTTACATGTTAATAAACACTTTAAACTTAACACACTCAAAATAAAACTCTTTGTTTCTTCCCCCAAACTTCTCTTCACGTTTCCCAACACCTGGAACCATCATTTACGAACTGGGAATCATTATTGATTCTTCCATTTCTCTCATCAACTCCCTGCTGCCAGTTTACCACTAGCCCCGGCATTTCGGCATTTCCACCTCCAAAATAAATCCCCAATCAATACAATCTCTTCACCTTTACCACCACCTCACTAAACCATCTTTTTTTTTGAAAGTAATGAATTTTTTTAAAATTTCGGATTAATATAAGGGTACGCATGATTAGGTAATATTTTTTGTTGGTTAGGTAAAGTCCAAGTTGTAGTTGAGCCTTTCCTCCCTTCTCTCCTCCCCCCTCCCTCCACTTGAATTTAATTGTGTTTTTCTCTCATGTGGGCATGTAATTGTTCATCTACTGATTTCATATTAGTGTCAAGTACATTGGAATCTTGCTTTTCTATTCTTGTGATATTTAGGAGGATGTTCTCCAAATCCATCCAGGTATGTAAAGTCTCCATCTTTCTTTATGGCTGAATAGTATTCCATACTTATATATACCACAGGTTATTTATTCATTTGTGAGTTAATGGGCCCTTGGGTTGTTTTCCACATTTTGGTGATTGTAAATTGAGCTGCAATAAGCATTCTAGTCCAAGTATCCTTATGATAAAATGATTTTTTTTTTCTTCTGGGTAGATACCTAGTAATGGGATTGTGGGGTCAAATAGAAAGACTACTATTAGGTCCTTGAGGATTCTCCATACTTCTTTCCAAAAAGGCTATATTAGTTTGCAATCCCACCAACAATGTAGAAGAGTGTCCTTCTGTTCACACCCACATCAGCATCTGCAGCTCTGGACTTTGTGATATGGGTTATTCTCACTGGGGTTAGGTGATATCTCGAGGTGGTTTTGATTTGCGTTTCTCTGATGATTAGGGATGATGAGCACTTTTTCATGTGTTTATTGGCCATTCATCTGTCTTCTTGGGAGAAGGTTCTGTTTGTGTCTCTTGCTCAATGATAAATAGGATTCTTTGTTCTTTTCATGTTGATTAGCTTAAGTTATTTGTATATTCTGTAAATCATCATTTTTCACCTGGACCACCCCAGTTAACTTCCAAAATAATCTGACAGGCAAAAAATAATATATTTTAGGCTCAGTGCCTGTAGCTCAGCGACTATGGCACCAACCACATACATGGGGGGTGGCGGGTTCAAACCCAGCCTGGGCCTGCCAAACAAAAATGACAAAAACAACAACAAATAGCCGGGTGTTGTGGAGGGTGCATGTAGTTCCAGCAACTTGGGAGGCTGAGGCAAGAAAATCACTTGAGCCGAAGAGTTTGAGGTTGCTGTGAGTTATGACACCATGGCACTCTACCAAGGGCAACAGTGAAACTCTGTCTCAAAATAATAATAATAATAAAAATAATAATAATAATAATAATATTCTACTATAGTTTTAATTTGCATTTTTCACTTTAGGAGTAAGGATAACTATATTTTTTGTTTTGGGGATCCCGTTGTATTTCCTCTTTACGAGCTGTCTACATCTTTGTCTTTTTTCTTTTTAGTTGTTGATTTTTTCTATTGACTTGGAACAGCACTTTTCATATCGAGAAACTGAGCCCTTTATCCATTATGCAATTTACAAACAATTCCCTAGGCTCACGCCTGTAATCCTGGCACTCTGGGAGGCTGAGGTAGGTGGATGGAGAGAGCTCATGAGTTTGAGACCAGCCTGAGCCAGAGTGAATCCCTGTCCCTGTTGTGGTGGGTGCCTGTTGTCCCAGCTACTCTGGAGGCTGAGGTGAGGAGGATCACTTGATTCCAAGAGTATGAGGTTGCTGTGAGCAACTCTGTCTTTTGGTATCATTATTGCTAAAGAATAGCTTATCGAACAACACCATGGCACTCTACAGAGAGCGACAAAATAAGATTCTATCTCAAAAAACAAAACAAACAAAACACTCCCCAAATAATTCCCTAATTTTCTTTCTTTCTTTTTTTTTTGCAGTTTTTGGCCAGAGCTGGGTTTGAACCCGCCAGCCCTGGTATATGGGGCCGGTGCCCTACTCCTTGAGCCACAGGTGCCACCCAACCCTAATTTTCTTATCTTTTTCTTTTTTCTTTTTTTGTGACAAGAGTCTCAGCTGGTCGCCCTTGGTAGAGTGCTATGGCATCATAGTTCACAACAACCTCAAATTCTTGGGCTCAAGCAATTCTCTTGCCTTAGCCTCCCGAGTAGCTGGGACTACAGGCACCCACCACAACACCCTATTTTTTAAAGACAGGGTCTCACTCTGGCTCAGGCTGGTCTCAAACCTGTACGCTCAGGCAATCTGCTCTCCTTGGCCTCCCAAGTGCTTTCCCTAATTTTTTAAACTCTTTTTTAATGTTCTGATTATAGCTCACAGTAACCTCCAACTCCTGGGCTCAAGTGATGCTCCAACCTTTGTTTTTCAAAGTGTTGGGATTACAGATGTAAGCCACTGCACCTAGCAAAGTTTTTTTTTTTTTTGAGACAGTCTTACTCTGTCACCCTGGGTTGAATGTTGCGGCATCATCATTCATAGCTCACAGCAACCTCAAACTCTTGGGCTCAAGAAATCCTCTTGCCTCAGGTTCCTGAGTAGCTGGGAGTAGAGGCACTTGCCATAATGCCAGAGAGATGGATCTTGTTCTTACTCTGTCTGGTCTTGAACTCTTGTACTCATGCAGTCCACCCATTTTGGCCTCCTAGAGTGGTACGATTGTCGGCCTGAGCCATGGTGCCCAGCTCAAAGTTGTTTGTCAGTTTTGCACATTTTTTGCTAAGCTTATTCTCAGATATTTCATTGTTTTTGTTGCTATTGTAAATAGTGTTTTCTTCCATTTTATCTTTCAACTTTATTGTTTGTATATTTGGAGACATTAATTTCTCTATAGTAATTCTTTCTTATTCAGGTTCCTCATTTAATTTTTTTGATATTTATAATAATTATTTATTTGATTCTTTTGCGTTTTCCAGGTCCATCTTATTTTTAACCAAGATTTTAAGTTGGTCTTTTTTTTTTTTTTAAAGCCAATACTTATTTAGACTTATCCATATGAATACCTATTTGTGCATTATTAGTTCAAGTATTCGGGGTTCAATTCTCTTTTTGCTAAAATTTTTTTTTTATAATTTCTTCAGCAAAAAATTTATCATTTCTCTTACTTTTATTATGTTGGAAATGGTTTTTATTTTTCTCTCATTTTTTTTTTTGTTTTTTGAGACAGAGTCTCACTCTGCTGCCTGGGCTAGAGTGAAGTGGTGTCATCATAGCTCATTGCAACCTCAGACTCAAGAGATCCTCAAGGCTCAAGTGATCCTCCTGCCTCTCAAGTAGCTGGGATTACAGGAGCCCACCACATGTGACTATTTCTACTTCTATTTTTTTTTAATTTGAGATTTTTTGCTAGAGTGAGTGCTGTGATGTCATAGCTCACAGCAACCTCAAACTCTTGGTCTCAAGTGATCCTCTTGCCTCAGTTTTTCTTTTTCCTTTTTTTTTTTTTTTTTTGCAGTTTTTGTCCAGGGCTGGGTTTGTTTTTTTTGTTTTTTGTTTTTTATTGTTAAATCATAGCTGTGTACATTAGTGTAATTGCCTGTACCCATTCTAAGATGCACCATAGATGTGGCCCCACCCATTACCCTCCCTCCACCAAAACCTCCCCCCTCCCTTCCCCTTCCTTGGCCCTTTCCCCATAGTCTTGTGCTATAGTCGGGTTATAGCCTTCATGTGAAAGCTGTAATTTAGCCTCATAGTAGGGCTGAGTACATTGGATATTTTTTCTTCCATTCCTGAGATACTTTGCTAAGAAGAATATGTTCCAGCTCCATCCATGTAAACATGAAA
>CAUYPK010056632.1:0-11775 GCA_963574355.1 Loris lydekkerianus | reverse complement strand
TCAAAACTTTTCTCAACTATCTAATGTTTTTCTTTCTTCTTTCTTTCTTTCTTTCTTTTTTTCTTTCTTTCTTTCTTTCTTTTTATTGTTAAATCATAGCTGTGTACATTAGTGCAATCAAAGGGTACAATGTGCTGGTTACATATACAAACTGAAATATTCACATCAAACTGTTCAACGTAGCCTTCATGGCATTTTCTTAGTTATTGTATGTAGACATTTGTATTCTGCATTTAGTAAGTTTCACCTGTACCCATTCTAAGATGCACCATAGGTGTGGCCTCACCCATTACCCTCCCTCCACCTTAACCCCCCCTCCCTTCCCCTCCCTTGGCCCTTTCCCCATATTCTTGTGCTATAGTTTGGCTATAGCCTTCATGTGAAAGCTATAAATGAACTTCATAGTAGGGCTTCCACAGTCGCAAAAGGATTAAAAATGTCCACTGGACTCTCAAAAGGCTTCTCAATATTCTCAATTAATGTGAATGGTTTAAATTGTCCTCTAAAGAGGCACAGGTTGGCTGACTGGATACAAAAACTCAAGCCAGCTATCTGCTGAATACAAGAATCTCATCTTACATTAAAAGACAAATATAGACTCAAGGTGAAAGGATGGTCATCTATACTCCAGGCAAATGGAAAGCAGAAAAAAGCAGGCATTGCAATCCTATTCGAAGATGCAATAGGCTTTAAACCAACCAAAATAAGGAAGGATAAGGATGGACACTTCATATTTGTTAAAGGTAATACTCAATATGATGAGATTTCAATTATTAATATTTATGCACCCAACAAAAATGTGCCTCAATTTGTAAGAGAAACTCTAACAGACATGAGCAACTTGATTTCCTCCAGTTCCATAGTAGTTGGAGATTTTAACAACCCTTTAGCAGTGCTGGATAGATCCTCCAAAAAAAAAAGCTAAGCAAAGAAATTTTAGATTTAAAGTTAACCATTCAACATCTGGACTTAACAGACATCTACAGAACATTTCATCCCAACAAAACTGAATACACATTCTTCTCATCAGCCCACGGAACATACTCCAAAATCAACCACATCCTAGGCCACAAGTCTAACCTCAGCAAATTAAAAAAAAATAGAAATTATTCCTTGCATCTTCTAATGTTTTTTTAAAAAAGGTTGCCATGTTGATTCCAAGTCTAAGACAAGAAATATTTGAGATGAGGCTGGAATTCTTGTTAGGAAAGCAATAAAGCCAAGAAAGATTGATGAGGTTATGTTTTAAGAAATGGGACCAACTTAAAAGTTCACACTTGCCAAAGATGGGGTTCTGCTAACCAAAAAGGATAATGTCTGAAATGTATCACAGTACATCAGAATTTGTGAGTTTAAAATGATTTAAAATATCACAAAATGACACTGCCTGGTTTTAAGGTCCCATTTTTAATGTTACCTTGTTCAGACTTTTTGACTCCTCCAAATGACTTGATTATCTCTCCCTTGAAGATTTATAATATTTTATTTTTACTACTAATATTCTAGTTTTCCAAATCTACATGCATTTAATAATATGGAAGCCAGGTGATTCATTGCAATCACCTTTAGAGTCAATTGCATTTAAAATATATGTAATTTTTTTTTGAGGGGTAGGTGATTCATTCTTCAACCCTTCACAATTCTAGCGAAAATCAATGCCTTATGAAACCAAAAATCTTAAATAAAATCTTCTATTTTTTTTTTTTTTTTTGTAGACACAGAGTCTCACTTTATCACCCTCAGTAGAGTGCCATGGCATTACACAGTTCATAGCAACCTCCAACTCCTGGGCTTAAGCGATTCTCTTGTCTCAGCCTCCTGAGTAGCCGAGACTACAAGTGACCGCTACAACACCCAGCTATTTTTTTGTTGCAGTTTGGCCAGGGCCAGGTTTGAACCCACCACCCTTGGTATATGGGGCCAGCACCCTACCCACTGAGCCACAGGCACCACCCAAAATCTTCTATTTTTGTCATAGTTCTTTTAAAGTTAAAATTACTCAATTTATCATCTATAACATTTTATCTCAAGTTCTTTTGTGAGTTATTATAATAAAAGGAGAATAACATATTAGTAGCTTCTTTCTTAGTCTACAACTATAAATTTTACTGCTACTCAGTAGGTTATTGCTGGTTGTAGAATTGGGTGTATTAATAAGAAATCTCTATTTCATATTGGTAAAAGGTAAAAAAGCAAAAAAGGTTCAGAATAATTGTAAACATTTTAAGAAACTAAGATTCTCATATCTGGTTTCTTATTACAAAAATAATAAATGAAAAGTAACCTAGTTCATTATTTTCTTTCCATTCTGATTTCTACAAATATTATAAAACATGAGGAACTCCACCGAAGTTATTCTACTTGAAGCTATCACTGAAAAATGTAGCACCTGGCTGCCCAAGTGCAGCCAGGCCAGAGAACTAGCAGCCTAGTCATTTCCTGTGAGATTTTTAGAAATGCAGAATCCCATGTTTCATTCCAGATACTGAATCAGAATCTGCATGTTAAGATTCCAGGTCTTTTTTTTTGTTGTTGTTTGTTTTTTTTTTCCTAATCACATTAACGTTTGAGAAAGGCCTGAAGTACCGTGCTACAGGTAATGAATACCCCTACTGACTGTTGGGATCTATTTTTCAGGCTAGGATAACTAGTCAAGAATGGAGGACAGTCCTATAAATTTTTAATAACCTCTTTCCATATATAATATGGAAATGAAGATTAATCTTACCATCATTCTTAGAAATACTGCAATACGTGTCCAAAGGAATATCCTGGACCTCCACTATTTTGACCTTGTGAACTCCAGATGTTTCTTCCAGGCAACTTTAGTATCTTCTTTCAAGGGTTTAATTCTAGATCACAGATCAATAAATAGAGCAGAAAACACTTTTCTAAAATTAGATATCCCTCTCTCGTTTTGCATCTCAAAGGATGGTCCAGAGACTGACCCCACCGAGGTTTTGCACTGTATATCTGCTCATGAAGAACAACAGAACAAACTAAATGAAAACATCCCTTTGTATGTTTTCTAGTCTTCAAATAGCTGCCATAGAAATCTTCTTTAAATGTTGTGATTTTTAATCATGATTGCCCCCTATTCAACTATTCACTATTTCTCTTTTATAGAATGTGCCAGATTGTTCAGTAATTTTTTAGTTTCCCTGTTGATTTCTTCCCGTCCCTCAATCTTTACAGTATGAGATAATCACCATCATCTCTATGGCATAAATATCTAGCCCAGCTTTTCTTTTATAGCAGGCACTTGATAAATATGATTATCACTGAAGAATGAAGACACTCAAGTATTTATTAAGAACCATCACTTTCAGCCACTTGGACTAAGTCTGATTACCTTTATTTTGCAAATGAGGAAACTCACGCTCATGACTTACCAAAGATTAAAAATGCAGTGAGCAACAAAGCTGTATTGGAACATTCGGGGCTGCTATAACAGAATATCTGAGACTGAGTACTTTATAGTGGCCAGATGTTTATTGGATCACAGTTTGGAGGCTGAGAAGTCCAAGATCAAGGGGCCAGCATCTCTCAGGGATATTTTTGCTGCATCATCACCCCAATGTGGAAAGGCCAGAGAGAGAGAGAAAGAGATCAAACTTGCAAACCTTGATCAAACCTTTCTTATAATATAGGTAGATATTCAAGAGAGTGGATCCCTAGTGACCTAGGCACCTCCCAGTAGGTCCCACCACCCAACACTGTTGCCTTGGGGGTTAACTTCCCAACACATGCCAGCACCTTCATCTTTTTTTAGGATGTGTCTCCTATTGTAAGAGACCCATTCAAACCATACGAGAAGACTAAGTAAAAGCTCAAGTTTGAGGCTTCTATTAACCATAAGTTTTCATTTTAGAATGAAAATGCAATTCTAAAAACTTTAGCAAAATGTTTTCCAATTTGACAGGTTTCTAATCCTGCACACTCCACCCCCCTGCCTGCCCATCCACTGTTAAGAGTGCACTTTTTCTGATCCATTCAGGGAAATCTACGTACTGACCTACTTACCTCATTTTTCTTCCCTCCTCCATGCCTATGTTAATACTGTTAATCTATGAGAAATGTCTTAATCCTTAAATAAATCCAACTCACCAATTGAAAGCTAGCTGATACAATCTTGAAAATTCTATTTCAGTGTTACTCAATGCAGCATAATTTTAGTACATATAGTCTCCACTTTCCTTGGCTCCAATTTGCACAAATTACAATTATCATGTTTTAGTTAAATAACATCAGTTCCCCCAACAACTTGGTTTTGATTTCAGCAATGATGGCATGTTAACTGTGAGTAATTGCATGAAGTAAAGCTATGCTGCTAATTATAGTTCAAGTTCAGTTAAAGATCTACATCACAGTCTATGAGCAACCACATCACTTCCTTCAGGGACTGTTGGTAAAATTGGTCACTGTGCCTCTGTTTTCAGTTCACACAGAGACAGCAAAGAGTGTAGTTGTGTTGACTCCTTGTCTCTATAAACCCAAGGAACTTTTTACAAAGGTGCATCACCGAAAAACGGAATTAGTCAACATCGATGAGAAGATAGCAAAGAAAGCGAGGCAGTAATATTGAAAGTGAAAGTGGAATGAGATGGAAATGGAGTTATTGAAGAAATAGGTGACCATGAGAATGTTACCACTGTTCTTGAGATTCTAGATGTGGAGACAGAGGAACTCACGGAAGATAAACTTACTGACAAAGGACGAAGGTGGCTGTTCTGGAAAGCATGAAGGTGCTGGCAAAACCAAACAACTTCTCAGATACTTCTCACCACATTGAAGATTCAAAGGAGAAAATGTCCCAAACTGACCCAAACTGAGAAAGACTGAGAAAGGAGCTTGACAACTTGCCAAGGCATACAGCGCTCCAAAGCAGAAGTGACACAAACAGAATGAGGAAAGCACTGTCCAGACTACTCTTGATGTGGTTTTTCTTAAGGAAAAAAAAAAAAAAAAAAAAAAAAAAAACTTTCATTTTTAATGTTTTCAGTATTTTAAATTACACTGTACTAAGTAAATGTTAGTTTTACTATTTTCATTTCATTTGCAAATGTTAGTACATTTGGAATCCACAGTATAAGAATTCTTCATGTTTTAAATTTTTTTAAAAAGCTATGACGCTGTTAATTTTTCCCACCAACACCTAGAATCACTTTGCATTGTTCCAGCTTTCATATTATGGTATAAAACAAGAACTGCCTCTGGTTGAGTTTTTGTGTTTGTTAGTTCCAGCTCCTCAGTTATGCTGAGAGTTTCTTGAGAATGGGACTGTCCTTATAATTATTTTTATGAAGGTAAAATTCACAAAAATTCACCTTTTTAACCATTTAAAACTGTATACCATATGGTGTTTAGTAAAGTCATGATGTTTCACAAACATCACCAGCATCTCGCTTCATAACTTTTCATCATCCCTAAAATAAACCATATAAGCATTAACCAGTCCCTTCATATTTTCTGCTCCTCCATGTCACTGCTAACCACTCATCTATTTTATGTATCTACAGAAGTGTTCTTCAACCTTTTGTATATCATGGAACACTTAAATTACGTTGATTAAAAATGTACTAAAAAAAAAAAGGAATATACTTAATGTGCTTTGAACTTCTTTTGAAAATAATTTAATTAATGATCTTTAAAAAGATCTATAGATTTGCCAATTTGGGGCATTTTCTATAAATGAAATCATACCATATGTGCCCTTTATGTCAAACTTTTTTCACTTACCATGACGTGTTCAAGTTTCGTGCGTGGTGATGTGTAGGTAAGTACTTCATTCCTTTTAATGGGTGAATAAGGTGAATGGGTGAATATTTCATTGTGTGGATACATCCTTTTCTGTTTATCCACTCAGTAGATGCTAGATATTGTTCCCACCTTTTGACTGCTATGAACATTTGTGTATGTCATTTTGCTTGAATATGTGTTTTCAATTCTCTCAGGTATATACCTAGCACTGGAATTATGTTATGTAGTTATTCTATGTTTAACTTTTTGAGGAATCACCAAACTGATTCCCATGGCTGTTGTATTATTTTCCATTCCCACCAACAAGGTGTGAGGAGCCATATTTCTCCACATAATTGACAACACTTATCATTTATAGCTATTTTATTCTAGCAACCCTAGTGCATTTCTTGTGGTGTCTGGTTGTAATTTTGGTTTGCATTTCTCTGATGACTAATGATAGTGAGCATCTCTCCATGTGCTTTTTGAACATAATTTTCTCTTCAAACCCTTTGCCAATTTTTAACTGGATTGTCTTTCCTTCTATTATTGAACTGTAAGACCTATTTATATAGATTCTAGAGATTAACTCCTCATCAGATATATAGCTTGAAGATGTCTTCTGTCATCTTGTTGAGTGTCTTTGCATTTTCTTGAGAGTAACACTTGCACAGAAGTTTTTAAAATTTTGATGAAATCCAATTTATATATGTTTTATTTTGTTTGTACCTTTAGTGTTATATCTAAGAACCCATTGCCATATCCAATACAATAAAAGTGTACCTCTGTGTTTTCTTATAAGATATTTGTACCTTTAGCTCTTATATTTAAGCCATTGATATATTTGGAGTTAAAAATAAGGCTCCAAATTCATTCTTTAGCATGTAGCTATCCAATTGTCTCAGCACTCAGCACAATTTGTTGAAGAGACTATTGCTTCCCATAGAATGATTTTAGCCCTCATGTCCAAATTCAACTGCCCGTAGGTATATGGGCTTACTTCTGGACTCTTAAGTCTCTTCCATATTATTTATAATATCTATCTTTATCCCACTACGTCACTGTTTTCATTATTGTAGTTTTGTAATGAGTTTTAAGATTAAGAACTGTGAGTCCTCCAACTATGTTCCCTTTCAAGATTATTTGTCCATTTGAGGTCCCTTGCAATACATATAAGTTTTAGGATCAGCTTGGCTACTTCTGTACAAAAAATAATGTTGGAATTTTTGTGGGGGTAAAATTGAATCTACAGAGCAATTTAAGGAATACTGCCACCTTAATGATATTAAATCTTCTAGCTCATTAACACAGGATATGTTTCCATTTATTTGGGTCTTGTTTAATTTTTCTCAACAATTTATAGTGCAAATTTTTTTTGTGCAAATTTTCTACTTCTTTGGTTAAATTTACACCTGAGAGCTTCATTTTTTATTGATGCTATTGTAAATGGAATTTTTTTCTTAATTTTATTCTTGGGCAATTCATTGCTGGTCTCAAAAAAAATAACTAATTATTCTATGTTGATCTGATATCCTGAAATTTTTCTGTCTTTGTCTCAATAGTCTTACAGATGGATTCCCTAGAGTTTTCCATATATAAGATCATGTCATCTATGAATAGAAATTGTTATATTTCTTCCTTTTCAGGCTGAGGGCTTCTATTTTTACTCTTGACCAATTGCTCTGGCTAGAACTTTTCCTACAGTGCTGAATAGATGTAATGAAAGTAGACTTCTTTGTCTTGTTCCTGATCTGAGGGGGAAACTTTCACTCTTTTACGATTAAGTATGATGTCTTGAGCTTTTCATAAATGCCCTTTATCATGGTTAGGGAGCCCCCTTCTCTTCCTAGTTGTTAAGTGTTTTATTTTTTGTTCATGAAAGGATGTTACATTTTGTCAGATGCCTTTTCCGCATCAGTTGATGTGATCCCAAGTTTTCTCCTTCCTTCTATTAATGGGGTATGTTACATTGATTGATCTCTGTGTGTGGAACCACCCCTACATTCCTCGGATAAATTGTCCTTAGTCATGTGGTATAATCCTTTTAATATGCTGTTGAAATCAGTTTGCTCATTTATTGTTGAGGATATTCACATCTCTATTCAAAAGGGATATTAGGGAGGAGCTTCTTTTATTGCGCTGTCTTTGGCATCAGGATACTGCCTGCTTAATGGAAAGAGTTACAAATGTTTCTTCATCTGATATTTGGAAGAATTTGAGAAGGATTGAGGTTAATTCTTTTCTAAACATTTGCTACATCTCAAACATGGTATCTTTTTCTTTTTTGGTTGTAGGGGGTGTGTATGTGTGTGTGTCTGTATTTGTTAGTATCGTTTGCTATGCTTAGCATGGTACAAGGCATATAAAAAGATACATAAATGGATAGGTAAATTTCTAGACAAGTAAGAAAAAGCATTTTTTTTTTTTTTTGTAAGTACATTACCTTAAAATAAGAAACCTTTTGGAAATATGCCCACTATACTACATATCACTATATTCATCTAAAACCACTTCAGCCAGGACCTGAAATAAATTTGCAAAAGGCTACATGGCAGAGGTGATACAGACACATCCTATGGACAGAAAAAAAGAGGAACAGGCTCCACTAAGTAGCTTGAAAGGAATCCTTGGAGGTAATACACTTCCCATCCAAGGAGAAACTATGTAAAAATCCATAAATGGATTAACAAGCAGAACTGTGGCTGAAGAAAACCAGATTAGCTCTGCCAAAGATGATAGCCGTAAAATGCACCAAGAAAATATCCAACAATAGAAAAGAGAAATTATCTGCTGGTAAAAAAAATTGTGATTCTGAAAGTAGACACCACCAGCCTAATTTAATAATTGTAGGATCCCTGATGGAAGGAAGAAGCAAGATATGGTTGAATCTTTTTCAAAATTTAATTAAAACCAACATGGTACTTATTCCTCTGCTCCTCTAAGATTCAAACAGTTTCAAAGTGCAGCAGCAGGCAGGCCACGGTCAAAGGCAATGACTCACAGTATTTTCGGAAGGGGATTTTAAGAATCAAAGAAGCACGGTTTAGAATTACAAGGACTAACGTTCCACATGCAGCTTCCAAATCTGTCCTCCTCGGCCTGTTGGCTGCCTGCTTCCTCAGCGTTCTGCACACTCAGCAGTGTGCGCAGAGAGAGAGCTGGCTCCTGCCTGCCTCACAGCAAGCCCCTGGCAAAGCTGAGGTCACCCGGGCCTTTGCTTTTCCCTGGGAAGAGGAGCAGTTTGCCTTCCACGTCCAGGAAGAAAAAGTACAGGATTGCCCCCAGACTTAAGGGGAAGCTGAGATTCTCATGCATATTTTAGTTCTGCTTGGTATTTCGTGAGATATAAACCCCACTGTCAGACGTTACTCTTTTTTTACTACCTGCTGGAAGAAAGCAGGACCCCATGCTAATCGCAAAATCCCTTTGTGAAAATCTTCAGATTCACATGCTGCTCTTACCATTTGTCCATAGTAGGCATCAGTCAAGATTTGTGAGATTTACAGGACTTGGCAGAAAACAATTTGCAAACTAACTTTTGCTTTGAAAGGCATTTTATACCACCCGATAGTGGGGAGGTGGGGGGAGGAGGAAAGTGGTAAAGGAAAATGGTGGTTAGCAGGAGAGCAAGGGCTTGACTTTTGCTATTACAGATTTCCATGGCTTGTGGTCCAAATTTCAAAGCCCTAGTTAAGGAAGTCAAGTTTATTGGTGAGTCATTTCCCAGCAAAGGAGTTGAGCTGTATATAGGTAAATAACCTTTGGTGTGAAGTTTCTCAAAAATGCTGATAAGAAACTTCAAATTCTGCTCCAGAAAATGAAAGGTATAAATACAAATTATTTTTATTAAGTTTTATTGGATTTTATGTTTTTACTTTTCACAGTAAAATTTTGACTCTTGAAATGTAAGATAAATAAAAAGACACCTGCATTTAAATGTTTATTGAAGCACAGTTCACAAATGCAAAGATGTGGAATCTACCTAAGTGCCTTTCGATTCATGAATGAATAAAGAAAATGTGGTGTGTGTGTACACACTCACACACACACATACACACACACATACACCCTGTGCAGTGCTACTCAGCCACAACAAGGAACAAAATAATTTTATTTGCAGCAATGTGGAATGAACTAGAGACCATTATCCTAAGTGAAGTATCTCAGGACAGAAAAACCAAACACCACATGTTCTCACTAATAAGTGGGAGATAATAGATGGGTACACTTGGGCACAAAGTGATATAAAGGACAAGAGAAACCAAGATGGAATGAGAAGGAAGAGGAGGCATCAATCAGAAGTGCCCTGACATAAGCTTTACACAAGACATTTATATAACAAAAACACTTATATGTGAAGAAAAGGGAACACTTCTACACTGCTGGGGGGAATACAAATTAATATATTCCTTTTGGAAAGATGTTTGGAGAACACTTAGAGATCTAAAAATAGATCTGCCATTCAATTCTATAATTCCTCTACTATAATTCCTCTACCCAGAAGACCAAAAATCACATTTTAACCAAGATATTTGCACAAGAATATTTATTGCAGCCCAATTCATAATCACTAAGTCATGGAAAAAGCCCAAGTGCCCATCGATCCACAAATGGGTTAATAAATTGTGGTATATGTACACCATGGAATATTATGCAGCCTTAAAGAAAGATGGAGACTTTACCTCTTTCATGTTTACATGGATGGAGCTGGAACATATTCTTTTTAGTAAAGTATCTAAGAATGGAAGAAAAAGTATCCAATGTACTCAGCCCTATTATGAAACTAATTTATGGCTTTCATATGAAAGTTATAACCCAGTTATAACCTAAGAATATGGGAAGGGGGAGAGGGATGGGTGGATAGGGGGGAGGATGGGTGGAGGTAAGGTGATTGGTGAGATTACACCTGCAGTGCATCTTACAAGGGTACATGTGAAACTTACTAAATGTAGAATATAAATATCTTAACACAATAACTAAGAAAATGCCAGGAAGGCTATGTTAACTAGTGTGATGAAAATGTGTCAAACGGTCTATAAAACCAGTGTATGGTGCCCCATGATTGCATTAATGTACACAGCTATGATTTAATAAAAAAATAAAATAAAATACCCAAGTGAAATTCTGCAGCTACTGGAGTCTGTGTGGAAACCCAAGCAAGTAGCAGTTATCCATTGCCAGGGGAACAAGAGCAGGAACCTTTGAGGCACAGGACAATGCAAAATTAGACACTGAAACCAAGAAGGCACTAATCTTCCCATACCTGCTGCCACTTTGCCCCTTCAATCCCATGGGCTCCGGACTTAACCCCTGTATATTCTGATGGAAAAAGAGTCAATATACATCTGATGAACCAATATAGAGCTAGAGATGATGGAGAAGTATGGAAGAGGCTGCCAGATGGAGAGTTGTAGTACCCATCTCTTGGGGCCAGTAATTGTCCTTACGTTGCATGAGGCCATGCACTTAAGACAGGATAGAAACTGAGAAGCTCCTGGGGAGATACTTCTATAATACATTCCCCTCTTGGCCACCCTTGCCAAGAAAGTCAGCCAGCATCATGTGACATGCAGCCAACACAATGCTAAACAGGTACCACCCCTGCGGCCTGGAATTCAGTATTGGGGTAGCCCCTTTTGAAGACGTGCAAGTTGCCCAGATGTGGAGGGAATCAGCACTTACTAGTTTGGGTCTGCACATACTCGGGATACGTAGAAGCTTTCCCCACCAGGATAAAGAGGGCTCGTGAAGTGGAAAGAGTGTTGCTCAGAGAAATCATCCCACAGTTTGAGTTGCCACTCAGGATCGGATCTGACAACAGACTGGCTTTTGTAGCAGAGGTGGTACAGATGACAGCCAAAGCCCTGAATTTCATCTGGAAACTACATGTGGCATTATAGGCCTCAGAACTTGGGCAGG
This sequence comes from Loris lydekkerianus, assembly GCA_963574355.1. NCBI lineage: Eukaryota > Metazoa > Chordata > Mammalia > Primates > Lorisidae > Loris > Loris lydekkerianus. The sequence goes on along the minus strand of CAUYPK010056632.1, from coordinate 117 downwards.
GTAGACTGCATGAATAAAAGCATAAAAGCAAGAATCAGAAAACTCTGCCGGGAAGCAAAGCTTAATTGGGCACAGGCCTTACCACTGATCTTCTTCAATATTAAATGTGCTCCTTCC